>MCJB01052208.1:10251-34946 GCA_002018475.1 Nicotiana obtusifolia | reverse complement strand
ATTGATATACCGATTCGATCCGAGCTCTTGGAATTGGAATAAATTCGGTAGCGGATCGCGAAATCTTGGTGATCTTCTCTATCTAATGAATGGGGAGTCCGTTTTAAAATCATCCGTCCTGCACCCACCCCCCGAGTATATGCTTCAACAGGAATCACACAAGGGTAGATTAGAAACCTCTAGTAAAATGCCCGCCCGTAACCCAGCAGATAAAGTACATTACATAGTCCAGGGATTTATCATTTGGAATTTTTTACAAAAGTTATGGTCATTATGCTGAAGGGTGTTTGTGAAGACGAAAACATAATTTGTACATCGCAATCGCGGGATTTTGGCTGTGATCGCAATGAAGGATACGATGCTGGAACTTTTGTTCACCACGATTGCATGGCTAATGACTGCGATCGCAATGAAGGAGGCCTGGTAGGTGTATTAAACATCTAATTTTGGGATTTTGAGCTCATTTCTTCACTTTTAAGTTCTTGGAGCACATGTAGGGCGTATTCCTACTTGTTGTGAGTTATATACAAGGATTATATATGGATTTAAACATGGAATTTTGTAAAAATTGTGGGATTTTGGGAGAAAACCTAGAAATGAAAATCTTGGATTTTTACTACGAAATTGGACAAGAAATTAGGAATAAATTATATATTTGAGTTCGTGGTGTTATGGTTAATATTTATCTTCAAAAAATTTCAGAATTTGAGCACGTGGGCTCGAGGGTTTACTTTGTTGACTTTTCAGCGGAGTTGGAAATTATTATAAATTGATTAATTAAGAGTCTTTGGGTGTATTTTGATTGGTTTGCATGTTGTTTGACTAGTGTTGAATCATTTGGCATTGGTTGAGGAGTTAGAGAAACATTGGAGCCGATTATCGGAATTCGAAGTGATGTAAGTCTCATGTCTAACCTTATGAGGGGAAAACTACCCCGTAGGTATTAAATTATTGTGTGCTACTAGTTGTGGGTGCGACGTATGCACGAGGTGCTAAAAGCATGTTTATGTCTGGTTTGACTTAGGACGTTATCATGCAATATTTGTATTATTTGAATTCAATTTTTTAGTTTAATTACTTGAATTTATAATGAAAATTGATTTGGGATCATGTTAGACTGAGCTTCACCACCTTGAGTTGTTTGGCGAGATATTTGATAGTTGGTAAAAGTCATGTTTACTTTATGCCCCAATTCTTGTATTGCAAACACGTGGCCCGTAATCCGATAAGTTTCTTCCCTTCTTGTGGATCAGGCCGAACGCCTCGGCAGTACGTTGAGATGCATCTATGGTTCGCACCGGTCGACCCTCAGCAGCGTACATATTATTCTGGATTGGGCCGTACGACCTCGGCATAACTCGTGCATAGTATTTCTAGGAGTCCGAATATTTATGAGATCTCCCTTTTGATTGAGACTTGGAATTTACATGATATTCTTTATCTGTCTGAGATAGCGCTTGATATTCCTTATCTGTCATAGATAGTACTTGATATTCCTTACCTGGTTGGTATGGTCACTGAAATTGGAGGATTTTGTTAGTTACAATTCTTGCCTCATTATTGTTGTTGTGTTTCATATCTATTTATAATTTATTATATTGACTTATTGGACCACTACTAAGTGTCAATATCGATCCCGTCATGACCCAAAATCCACTATAGGCCGTGGTGGCGCCCAACGTCGCCGTCAGGCAAGCCAATGGTGAATTATTAACTTAATTACTCATTTCATTATTTTTAAAATCATAAATCCCATTAAATAAATAGAGTGAAATCTGGTACTCGTAGAAACCTGTAATTTTCTTTACCAAATCACGTAAAAAATAATATAAATTACAAGGTGAAATAATAATAATAATAATAATAATAATAATAATAATAATAATAATAATAATAATAATAATAATAATAATAATAATAATAATAATAATAATATGAATTACAATAATGAACTAGGAACCCCCAAAACCCGGTGTCACAAGTGCATGAGCATATACTAGAAGGTACAATAACAATACAACTTCTATCTAGTGTATAATCCTGCCGAGGCGAACGACCTGATCCCATAAGAATATGAAGCTTTAAGGGGTCCTTGACCTCACTCACGAATATACGTGTGATTATGAAATTTAAAGAAGCTTTTCGATGAAAACGCGCAACGCGAGAGAAACTGGTAAGGGAAGCACAATTATTCTGCGGCTAATCAAGTAGCTCGTCAAATCTCTTACAATAGCGATTCTATCACTCTATGCAAGCCTAGTCTCAAATCGTAACGCAAAATAAAGAAATTAAACAGGAAAGGATAATTCAAATAGTACAATTAAAGCATGGCGTAAATCTAAGTCTACCCGGACAAATCAGGAATCCTAGCATACGCGCGGACACTCGTCACCTCATATGTGCGTAGCTCCCACAACATGTAGTGCATAAGAATATAATACCTACGGGGTAAATTCCCCGGCACAGGGTTAGACAAGATACTTATCTCGCTCCGAAGTTCCATAACCGACTCCAATGATTCTCTAACACCTCGACTCAAAGCCAAACGATCCGAAACTAGTCAAACAATGTGCAAATCAATCAAAATATACTCCAATGCTTATAATTAATCAATTTATAACAATTCCCAAACGCTCGAAAAGTCAATAAACTCAACCCTCGGGCCCACATGCCTGGATTCCGAAAATATTCGAAGATAAACTTTACCCATAACAGCACGAACTCAAATACATAATTTATTCCAAACTCCATGTCCAATTTCATGGTCAAAATCCAAAAATATGATTTCTAGATTTTTCTTCAAAAATCCCACAATTTCCACCAATTCCATGCTAAAATCTGTATATAGTCCATGTAAAATAGTTGGAAATTGAAATAAATTACTTACCCAAAGATTTTAGATGAAAATCCCTCTCCAAAAGCGCCTCGTACAGAGCCTAGGGTTCCAAAAATAAGAGAATATCTCAAAATCCCGTCTTCTAGTCCTTTTACTAGGTGCAGATGTCGCATTTGCGACAGAGGGTTCGCATTTGCGGACCCTCGCAATTGCGGACAAGTGTTCGCAATTGCGAATCAAGGCAAAAATCTACGGGCTTCACAATTGAGAACAAATGTTCGCAATTGCGATACCTGAGCACCAGCAGCACCAACAATCTTTCCCGACTCGGAAATGGGCATAACCCTATCATACGACATCGGAATTCGATTATTCTTGTTGCTATGACTCCGTAATTATGATACAGATCTAGTGGTTCAATCAAATCAAAAATAAAAGGTTGTTTACTCAATAAAGTATCCTTTATTCCTAAGAAAACAACGTTGAAACATCAAATACGAGCGCGATACAACCCAAACACATCTAAAACACACCCGAGACCCCCAGTACCCCGTCCAATTACACAAACCAGTCCCAAAACATAAAATGAACCTGCTCGAGGCCACAAATCATACCAGACAACACCAAAACCATGAATCGATGATCAAACCTCCTTTTAACTTTCAAACATTCAAACTTCGACGAACGCGTCCGAATTACACTTAAACATTTTAGAATGACGCCAAAATTTACGTACAAGTCATAAATCATGATACAAACCTATCGAAGGCTCAGAACCGTAAACGGACATCGATAACACCAAAGTCCACTTCAAACCAAACTTAGGAAATTCTAAAACTTTCAAATTGCCAACTTTCCACATTAAGCGTTGAAATATTCCCAGACCACCCGATACTCAACCCGAACATACGCCCAAGTCTGAAATCATTATACGAACCTATTGGAACCTTCAAATTCCGATTTTGAGGTCCTTTACTCAAAAGTCAAACTTTGGTCCACTCTTCCAATTTAAAGCTTCCAAATAGAGAATTTTCCATTCGAATAAACTCCGAACCTCCCGAAATTCAATTCTGACCACACGTACAAGTCATAAAACATGAAGTGAAGCTACTCAAGGTCTCAAACTGCCGAACGACCTGCTAGATCTTAAAACGACCTATCGGGTCATTACAGATCCATCGTCACTACTACTCCGGGATTAGGCTAGACACTTGTTGGGTATGCGTTGATTTACGTACTAATACTACACTTTCACTAATTGTGCAGGATCTGAAAATTTTATTTAGGGGTCATCTTGGCATGTAGGCGCAACTGCTGACGGGACTTTATTGTGAGTTGTGTTCCATGCTACGTGCCGCAGCATACAAAGTCTCCATCATATTTATTTATTTATATTCCTGACATATGTTGTAGTATTATCATACTGCTGAGTAGATTCACATGCACTTGTGATATCAAATTTTGGGAGTTTCTAGTAGATGTTTATAGCTTTTATCTAATATCGTTACTCTTTTCTTTTATGTATTATTAATACATTATATTTTCATGGTTTTCTACACCTAACTTTATTCATTTAATAGAACCCATAATTTTTTAAAAGCAATAAAATGAGTAATTAAGTTGATAGTTCACCGTTGGCTTGCCAAACGGTGATGTTGGGCGCCATCATGACCTATAGTGGGAATTGGGTCATGATAGCTTGGTATCAGAGCACTAGGTTTACTTAGGTCTCACCAGTCATGAGCAAGTCTAGTAGAGTCTTGTGGAGCTGTACGGAGACTTCTGTACTTATCTTAAAAAGGCTACAGGGCAGTTAGGAGTATATTCCTTCCTTGATTCCTCGCCATGCGATTTGATTTTGTTAAAACTTATATCTTTATTTCCTTCGTACTCATTCTTATGCGACGTCGAGCATTCGGTCTCAGTTGGGCATGGAGATGCTACAGATATGGTGCAGGATGTCTTTCCCTGCGTATACAGGAGGACTATTATCGTCGCCTTGTAGAGGTGTGTTCTGTCGTTTCAGCCCGGAGTTGCCTATGGTTTCGAGGCCGTGCACAGTGCATTGTGATGTTCATGCGTTGTTATTGCGTAATGCTGGTGTAAATGGTAGGGTGCTCATCTACATGTCACGATAATGAATGATTTAGGAGGAGGATTACTCAGCTCATGATTTGGGAAGTTTGGCAATCATTCTAGTACTATAAAGGCAATTGGTCTATGAATGCTCGGGTTTTGGTTGACGGAGTAACGAAATTTGATATTTCCCACTTGATGGAATTCTTGTTTGTGTCATGGCGCCATCATCCCTGTTTGAATGCAGTAAGACTCATCGGTATGATGGTCTCCATTTGTTTGCCTTTGGGGCATGATATTGTGAAATGGTACCTAAGAAACGGTTATCAGAGATGGCGTTACATGGCAGCTGGAGGGTCGAATTAGTTTTTCTATTATCGATGATTTGAGAGAGATAGTCCTCGGGGGGGAGGGCTCAAAGATTGTCGTACTTTATTTGTTCGTACGCCACAGTGATGGGTTACGATTTGAGGCAATATTTTAGCAGCGAAGGATGAGGAAAGACATGGCGGGATGTGACTCACGGTGGTTGAATTGTTACCAGGTTGAGTATCAGCAGAGATCAAGCAGTTCTTTCGAAATGGTTAACCCGGAGTGGGAGTGTTAGCGTGTCATATGAACTTTGTGGTGGGGTAGCCCCATGTTTTGAGGAAGCTTGGTACGTGTTGGGTCATGGTGAACAAATGACTAATTTTGTGTATTTCATTTGAGATGGTGGCTTCTATATCTAGGAAGTTCAAATTTGACAGAAAGAGTTTGCTTGGGATGTAGAGGAACGTGAATGCTAGATTACCATTTTGGGGTGTAATATGACTTCAAAGTATGAATGCATTGTTGGACCTTCGGTTGATGTTATGGAATTAACGAATTCTTGTGGCTGGCGGGTGACTGTGGACCCAGGAGAATTAACTAATTTCATAGTAGGTGTGACTGCGGCAATATCGTTGGGGGATGTCGATATGAGGGTAAACAGGTGAGCTATCTCCTGTGAGAAGGTTCGGGATCCGTATGGTTCCTGATATAGATCCTATGAAGAGTTCTATTTTCTATCCAACATGAAGTATGTACTACGAATGGGCTTGGATCGCTTGAAGAAGATGGTGTGGTTGCCAAGAGGTCGAGTGTGCGATTGGGGATGATAATTCGAGATATTTCACGAAAAGTTTAATAAGAGCTTGCGAGAAATATAGCGGAGTCAAAGTACGAGATCATGGTAACTGAGAAGGAGGAATCGTTGTGGGTTCTGAATTTATGTGATTGTGGCTTAACGCTAAGTGGGGAAGCCTACCGTCTATGATTAGGTCACGTGGTTATGTGCCTATGCAGTTTCTGGTTACAGGTAAGTTGGTGGATTATTTATGACTAAGAGGAAGGAAACATCAAGGGTAATTCGGTAAGGAATTTGATGAATGTGTGCTACCTTTCGCCTTAACGATTCATGCATAGATTTTAGGATGACTCTGATTTTATACTTCTTGTAGATGTGATGTACAAGGGAAAGGATTCATACTGTTGCTTATTTGGGGTGTTTGTGTGCTAACGGAGCACTAGTTTTCAGTTGTATAATCGGGACTGGATTAAAGTGCGAGAATCTCAATAATGGTTATAGTGGGTTCAAGAGGTAAAGTGCGGTGCCTAAGGATTTTCGAGTTCGCCGTATGGCAAAGGAATTAGTTTCATAGTAAAGTGTGAAAGAGACTTGGACTATTTCTATGAATGTCACCGGGTCTGCGGTGCGATGTTAGAGAGATGGGGGAAACAACTTCAGATTCTCAGAAGATCTTTTAGAGCGGGTGTATCAGTTGGAGATGCTATTATGTGCATGGGGGGAGTATAACTAAAATGGTTTATAGGTATTGAAACGACGAGGTCTCGTGATTTGGGTCACTTGGGATTAGTGTTGTTTGAGGTCCGTTGTGTGGTTGAATTGAAGTGTTGTTTTAAAGGCAAGTCAGGAGTAAATCAAAAGAAGTTGAGTTAGTTAGTAGTGGTTTGAATCAGCAAGGTTAAGGAAAGGGTCGGTTCCTTCGGTGTGGTTAGGTTATTATTAGTGGCTACACTTGCAGGCTTGGTAGTATCCGTAATTTAATTGATTTGGAGGTATTTAATTCTGATGGTTTTGTTATGTGTGAATGGGTCCCAAAAGAGTTATGGCGGTTTGGACCACAGTTTGAGGTTGGCGTATTCTGCGGTTATGGGAATATTGGCTGCATAATGCAATTGT
Organism: Nicotiana obtusifolia; assembly: GCA_002018475.1. Lineage (NCBI taxonomy): Eukaryota > Viridiplantae > Streptophyta > Magnoliopsida > Solanales > Solanaceae > Nicotiana > Nicotiana obtusifolia. The sequence continues at coordinate 27,810 of MCJB01052208.1, read as the reverse complement.
TCTCCTAAAAAGACTTAAGCGGTATGGAATTGGGATTAAAAGGTCAAGGTTGTGGTTTAGTTTTTTCGAGGATGTCACGAGTTCAAAGAAGCGGTAGAGATTTCAAACTTTTAGAGTATGCTAGTGCTATTTTAGTGTCGCGTGAGAATGGTGTTCTGTGGAAAAGGCATTATGTACTGAATTGCGGGTTCATGATTTGCATTACAGAAATAGTATGGTTGGTAGCCATGGATGTGCAGATTTTCCTACCCGGTGTGGAAAGTTGTAGGAGTATATCCCGCGGGATCATCGTATAAGTGTGATGTGTTAGTCATGTAAGTGTTAAAGAATGAAATATTGTATGAAGATTCCGGTACTGTCACTTATTGGAGAGTTTATGTCTGAGAGACGCTCTATTCCTTTGGTTGTGGACTGTGGAAGTTTGTTCCATATTTGACTGTCGATCGTGTTTGTCATGGATAGGGTCATTGTGGGTCCTTGAGAGGATATAGATCTATTTAGGGTTGATCAAAATCGGCCCGAGGTTCGTTGGTAGATCTGATGTGAATGTATGCTCTACATCAGATTGGATATGTTCATTCAACATAGCATTGCTTATGGAGGAGTCTTCGAGTGTTGGATGTTATTCTTGTCATCAGTTATTCTATGTAACTCTATTATGCCATGTGGGTTGTGAGATGGCTTAATTATTTGCACAAGTGTTGTGATTCTGTGTAGCTTCTGGTGTTATATGAGTGAGATGGCTCTCCAGATGCAGTTCATTTATTGCACCTTAGTCTTGCTTGTCATTTGGCAGCACATGGCGTTATTTGTCAGCCTAGGGTTATGCTTATGCACTTGAAGTGCCGGTGGTCGATATTCAAGCATTTTGTAGGTATGAGCATTCTGGCTCAGTAGGTACTTCCATATTGATTGTATGTGTGGATCGGGTGGTACTCTGCCACGGGTATGATGATTAGATCAGGTTTCACGCTGCATCAGTGAGATGTTGAGTACGGTTCCTTATACTTATACGGTTCAGGGCATTTGTCTAGTTGAATTGAGTGTTATGCGGGCTGGGCAGTTCTTTACCAAGTTCGTTTTCCTTATTGGTCATATTCGAGTTTTAGCTTAAAGAATAAAGTAGAAGTTTATTTGTATGTTCAATGTGGATCGTCATATATGGTGACTTGTTTTATCAAGGTAAAGATGCTTCGATATCTTCTGAACCTACAAAAATTAAAATTAAAATTTAATAAGGTACATGTGATAGTTTACTATTTTAATTCATGAGCAAAAACATGTATGAAGCGTATTTACCTAATTCTTTCTGATAGACTGATTTTCTTGGTGTATGTTTTCTTTCATCCGTTTCGGTTGCTCATCAAGATCAAGACTCTAATTATTGATATTGATATCCATTTTGTGAGTGCAACATAAAGTTTTCTTTTCGATGTAAAGTTGGCCATGTGATTCGTTAGCTTTTTAGCTAATTGTTCTTATGTTTTGATAGAGTTTAATGCCCCATTTGTTGGAATAAATTGGATAATTGTGTTTTGAATGATGTATTTTCAGGTTTTGAAGTTGTGTGAGAACTTCGGAATTGGAGAATATCAAAAATTGGCAAAACGTCATCATTTTAGAGCTAAAATTGGAGAAAAGTTGAAGCAAAGAGACTTTTAGGCAGACCGTTGGACACGGTTGCTCCAACCGTTGGACATGGTTTAAGAGAAGCCTTAAGAGTTGGACATGGTTGCTCCTATATATATGTGTGTGTGTGTGTATGTGCGCGCGCGTGCGTGCGCGCTAGTTTCTCCACACGTGAATAAAATTATAAATAAATAATTATAAATGAAGAATAAAGTAAAAGTTTATTTGTATGTTCAATGTCGATCGTCATATTTGGTGACTTATTTTGTCAAGGTAAAGACGCTTCGATATCGTCTGAACCTACAAAAATAAAAAATAAAAATTTAATAAGGTACATGTGATAGTATACATTTTTAATTCATGAAGCAAAAACATGCATGAAGCATATTTTACCTATTACTTTCTAATATACTGATTTTCTTGGTTTATGTTTCTTTCATCCGTTTCAGTTGCTCGATCATGATCAAGACTCTAATTGTCGATATTGGTATCCATTTTGCGAGTGCAATATAAAGTTTTTCTTTTCAATGTAAAGTTGGCCATGTGATTTGTTAGCTTGTTAGCTAATTGTGCTTATGTTTTGATAGAATTTAATGCCGCATTTGTTGGAATAAATTGAATAATTGTATTTTAAATGGTGGTTTTGAAGTTGTATGAGAACTTTGGAACTGGAGAATATCAAAAACAAGCAAGAAGTCATAGCTTTAGAGCTTGGAGAAAAGTTGAAGCAAAAAGTCTTTTAGGCAGACCGTTCACGGTTGCTCCAACCGTTGGACACGGTTCAAGAGAAGCCTGAAGAGTTGAAGAAATGAAGCTTCTGAAATTCGTTACGGTTCAGCTGCATCTCACAGTTGGCCTGACAGGGCAATTTTGTCCACTTTTGGGACTTAGTATAAATAGCTATTTCAAGTCATTCTAGGGCATCTTTTTAGCAAGAATACTTTGTGTAGCAGCTTTTGGGATTCTTCTTTGAGGAATTTGAGTGACTTCACCATTGTTCTACACAAATTTTCTTTCCTCTTTAGCTATTGTGTTTAGATATTTATCTCCTTTTGTATTTTTCTTCCTTAATATGTCTTGTTAAGTTTATTAAGCTAGGATTGTGAACCCTAAATGTGATTATATTTTTGGGTTATTAATATTAGTTCTATATTTGATTAAGCTTTGTGTTATCTAATTACTCCATGTTTTATTGATTGATTTTGTGGTTGCAAACGCTAAATCCATGCCTATTTTGCTTGTTCTAACTTGAAAGAGTTGAACTTAGCTTAGGTACAAGGTAATTAGCAAGGAATTAAGTAGGTTAACCACTTGATTAATGAAATCTAACTAGGAATAATGTGATTTGTACTTTGGCTAATCAATTGTTCATCGTTGAGCCTTAGTTGACTTGGAAGAGTAACTTCGGGTAAAAACCTCTTAAATGTTGGAAGACATTAAGTTGGTGGAATAGAAATTGAGGCCATAACACATGCTTAATTAACTAGAATTGAACATTTATATACCCAAAAGCATAGCCTACATGAAGGGGAAGCAATTCTAGTGCCTATTTCTTATTTGTTACTACTACATCTTTACTTGCACCCTAAGTATTTGATAAAATTCCTAGACTAGTTTCCGTAGTAAGTTTAGAAGTAATTGAACAACCACTCTTTATTTGAAGATTACATTAAGAATCATTGAGTTTGCACACATTTGGACACTCTGACACACACTTACTCTTTGTGGATTCGATCCCAATCTTTGCTGGGTTTATCATTGCTAACGAGCGTACTACTTTCATATAAAGAGTAGGATTGGACGTCACCACCATGTAAGGAAATATATCGTGATAGATAAGATCAAGCAATTGAATTGTTTGACCATATACTTTATTATCGTCCTTGCAAAACATAATGGAATTAGCATCTCTAAATTATGCAATAGCATTACAGATCATCCACATTAATTAGTTAATAAATAAAAGAAGATGAGCATTCTCCAGTCATGTATGATAAACTTTTAGGATAAGCATAACGCAACGTCCACGGCGATAATGAGATGCACGGTAACCGTAGGTATATAACTATCATATGATATGAACAACCCTTTAATCCTATTAATTGTGAGGTAAGGAAGGACTCTAAACTCCATGTTGATATGTATGTGGTAGAGAAAGGATGCACCTTTGTTATGTCGAAGAACAAATAGGTTTGCAGCAACGAATGACAAATTAAGAAAAGTGGTTTTGATAAGGTTCCACATTATATATATGATAAAAACTATAGATTCACCTCTATATATGGAGGTCTCACATTATATATGTAGAGGCACGCACATATACAATATTATTATAATCTCGCGTAGTATCATCTTTGTAGAAGCAAAGGAGTTACTTTAGACCCAAATCAACGGCAAGAAGATATAAATTTGTATACTTACCTTCACCAAAGAATTGTATGGCTCTATAATGCGGGACAATAGTACTTTTATATACGGATAATCAAGGTTTTGTTCTCATTATTAAAAGCCAACTAATAGTTTCTCCGTTCTTATTTGAACAGACAACCACAATTGAGAACAAAATAAGAAAAAGGAATATGCAGTTAGAAACTATTCTGAACATTAGTAACTAATATGAAGGATTACAATCCCTTCAATTGAGTAAATCATGCTAGAGAATTGTAATGAAAGTTTGAAGAATGTATATACGCAAAGTGTTTTAAGGAAGCAATCTTTAGTATAGTATTTCCTCTTTCCTCGTGCCGTAGAAATGGTTTTAAAAAATCTATTCCTAGGATAGAATACCCAATTAGTTTCTTCACGAAAAAAACTCAAGCAAATAGTAAGAAGTGAATGGAAGAATTGATAAAGTGATTTGACAAGAACGACAAATTGGCAAAGTTGGCATAAAAATATTTTTGAAAAAAATTCTAATTGATTTTTTTTCTACACCTTGACAATAGAGACAAATATATAGGCAAGCTTTTCTCCTTCAAGGCAACGGTTGAGCAAGACTTCTTGAAAGCCAACAGTTGAAACTATTTTTGAAAGAACACTTAGTTGTTAATAAGAATAAACACAACTTTTCAGAAAAGCCACTTGAATCAAAACGTTTTTTTCCTATTTAACGTAATGACCCGACCGATTGTTTTGAGCTTTTACACTTCGCTCGCTAGTTTGAGGGTATGAGTATCTCCGTATGATGTATTATGACTTGTGTGAATCGTCGGTTTTGGTTTTCGGGTTATACGGAATCAATTTGGAAGAATGAATTTCATTGTTGAAGCTTTAAGTTGGAAGAGTTGACTAAGTTTGACTTTTGTGAATTTGACCCCGGAATGGAGCATTGATGGTTCGGTTAGGTCCGGATGGTGATTTTAGACTCGAGCGTGTGCCCAGATTTGCATTTGGATATTTCTAGAAGGATTCGGCACTAATTGGCGAAAATTAGAAATTTGAAGGCTTGGAAAGTTCATAAGTTTGACCGGGAATTGACTTTGATGATATCGGGTTCGGATTGTAATTTCGGGAATTGAAATAGCGTTGTTGTGTCATTTGGGACTTGTGTGCAAAAATTGAGTTCATTCCTAGTTGATTTGCTATGTTTCGGCGCGAGTTTTGGTAGTTAAAAGTTCAAAGTTCATTCTAGTTCGAATTGAGGTGCAATTCGTCGTTTTGATATTGTTATGTAAGATTTGAGGACTCGAATAGGTCCGTATTATATTGTGGGACTTGTTGGCATATTCAGACGGGGTCCTGAGGGACTCGGGTGAGTTTCGGATGAGGTTAAGATCATTTTAGAAATTTTGGCTAAGGCTGGTTTGGCAGAGGTTCTAGTGTGACCGCACCTGCGGAGCTTTGGGCACAGGTGCGAAGCCGCAAAAGCGGCAGTGTCATCGCAGAAGCGAAAGAAGACTGGGCTTCGAGCCTTCGCAGGTTCGGAATTTGAGTTGCATCTGCAACTTCGTAGAAGCGAGAGATTTTGCACTGAAGCGCAACCGTAAAAGCGGAATTTTTCCGCAGGTACGAGGGTGGCCAGCGGGCAGTGGACTCCGCATATGCGAGGTTACAGTCGCAAATGCGACGCCGCATAAGCGGCTAGTGGGCTCGCAGGTCCGAGCAGACCTGGGCAGAAGCTATAATTGAGGTTTTGGTCGTTTTATTCTCATTTTTGGGATTTTTGAAGCTCGGTTTGGGAGATTTTGGAGAGGAAATTCATCACGTGACTTGGGGTAGGCAGTCTTGACTTACTTGTAATTATATTTTGTGATTCTATCTTCATTTTTCATAATTGGATTATGAGTTTTAAAGAGAAATTGGGGGGTTTTAGCCTAAAGTTTCATAGAGTGAGTTTTTGAGTTTTGATATCAATTCGGAGTCGGATTTGAGTAAAACTAGTATGGTTGGACTCGAAATGAAATGGGTTGTTGGATTTTGTGAGTTTTGTTGGGTTCCGAAGTGCAGACGCAGGTTTGATTTTTGGTTGCTTTTCGGCTTTTGAGTAAAGATTCGACCTCTATCGATTGAGTTTGTTTCCTTTGGCATTATTTTATGTATTTGAGTTGTTTTTGGCTACTTTCGAGCCGTTCGGAGGTTGGTACGTGCGGGATGGCATTTTGGAGCATCACTTGAGTTGTTCGGTATTGGATTTGGCTTGTTCGAGGTAAGTAACATTTCTAAATTTGGTGCTGAAGGTATGAAACCCCAAATTACGTGTTATGTGATTTGTTTGGAGGTGACGCATGCTAGGTGACGGGCGTGTGGGCGTGCACGTAGAAATTGAGAGTCGGTCGATTCTGTAGAGCTGTGTAGTCAATTAACTTGTATTTTTCCATGTATTTTTATGTATTAGAGAAACTGAGCTGTGACTCATCTTAGAAATCATGCTTAGGAAAATGCTGGTATTATTGGGACCCACTGAGGTCATTTCTGCTGTCGAATTATATGTTTAAATTGTAATTTCATACTCAGTCATATACATTCATTGTATATCATATCTCAGTCTCTATTGTTATTTATTGATACATCATATCATCACTTTGGGCTAGTTTCATGACATTGTGAGCCCAAGAGACTGGAGAGATTGATGACTGAGTGAGGCTGAGGGCCTGATTGTGAGGTTATTGATGCTATAGCACGTGAGTTTTCCGTGCAGCACGTGAGTTTTCCGTGCAGCACGTGAGTTATCCGTGCGGATCCAGATATTAATACTATGGCATATGAGTTATCCGTGTAGCACGTGAGTTGTCCGTGCAGATCCAGATATTGATACTATGACACGTGAATTGTCCATTTTGCACGTGAGTTATCTGGCAGATTCATGCTATGATTGGCTCATTATAGAGCTTGGGCTAAAGGAGCCCTTCTGGAGTCTGTACACCCCCAGTAAGCGCAAATACCTATTGAGTGCGAGTGCGAGTGTGAGTGTGAGTGCCGAGCGCGAGTGCCAAGTGAATTGAGAGGACTGAATGACTGAGAGGACTGAGTGGATTGATACTCCGAGAGCATGCATATGGTTTTATCACTGAGTTGCATTGCATTCGACATGCACACTTGTCATACATGCATAGAGATGCATTTTCCTCATGATGTACGATATTGCGTCATTTATGATTTCACATACACATCGACATGTAGGCATAGAGATGTATTTTCCTCATGCCATTTGAGAATGAAATATTTACCTGTTGAAAGTTTTGGGAAAAAACACAATTTTACAAACGTACTCATATTTTGGTGATTTTAGTAAAAGACTTGGATTTTCACTGATATACTTGAAAAGCATGCCTGTTTTTCGGAACTTTGAACGAGTTGAGCACTATATCTTTGAGTTACTTTGGTTATTGCTTTTATTATGTTGTTATGAATTGTTGTTGGCTATTGGTATTAGACTCTGACCTTTGTCCCAGCACGTCACTACTTTCAACCTAATGTTAGTTTCTTACTTATTGAGTACATAGGGTTGGTTGTACTCATACTACACTTCTGCACCTTGCGTGCAGATGTTGGATGCTGATATAATTATGCACGGTAGGGAGCTGGATTTGAAGACGTACCTGCTGTAATGGGTGAAATATGATATGACACATGGTCGTCTAAAGAGAGGACACGTGGAACCCAAGACGGGGATGGCCGAAGATCGAACGTAGCCATTCCGCTTGTCATCGAAAAAGATAACGTTCAATAAAGGTGTGTTAAATGCTCTGCGCCCGATAGCATTTAATAGGAAATATTCTACAGCATTAAGAGTGACGATCTGTTACAGAGAATTTGGCATTTAAGGTCATCGTTACGTCTTCATCAATGACCCTCATAATTGACATTTGAGGAGGACACGATCCAAGAACCCCCTTCCCTGGACATAGCTATAAATAGTGAGCTCGGTTATCATTGTAAAGAGGACGAAGTTTTTGGCTAAACTTACACTGTATTATATACAAAAACTTAATAAAATCTTATTTTCTTACTTTTTTATATCATCATTGTTGTGCCCGAAAACCTTGTTCCTGAAACTATCATCTCTGATGTTTTATCTACATTTCAAGGCTAAGTATTATACATTTCTTCAATTATTGTATTTTTTCATGATCAAATTAGTTCACTTATCTAGAAACCACGTACAAATTCAACTGTACCGTTTTACGGGTAAACAGTTTGGCGCCCACCGTGGGGCCTGTATAGCCGTGCAATTAAATTGATCCTTGCCTTTTTTACTAACGCGATTAGATTATTTTGTCTTAAAAATTCATTAAAAATGGCAAATATCACTGTTAACAACACGCACAACCCTGAAACTCGAGGGGATCATCCTCATTTTGAGGATTCAATCAGCGACACCCGCAATGAGGAGAATGGCGCCATGCCGATGCATGACAGGCAGCACCCTTGATAGATTTGGATACGACACCCGATGATGCTGATGAGGAGCATGTCGTGGATGCAGTGAGGGTCCTGCAAGAGCAATAGGCAATCATTCTAGGCCATCTCACGCGGCAGGATCAGGTTATGACGGAAATGAAGCAACCACTATCGGGGGCTTCAAATAATGCAGTAGACGAGATCCAATTCCTCCCGGTGTTCCCGCAAACTAAACAACGCAGAGAGTCGACAACAATACTCCCAGGGACGAAGTTGGCTTCGACGGAGCCGGGGGGAGTAGATCTGGTCTCAACAACGAAGACGAACCGTTCAAAAATGAACTTTTACGATTTATGAGGGAAGTAAATGCCCGCATGGACCAAATCCCGAGTGCGCCACCAATATTGAAAGGCCCGGACTCGAAAAAGTATACTCAATTGTTGTATAAGCCGAGTGCGGCACCAGGAGTAATATCAAAGCGGTTCAAAATGCTTGAAGTACCAAAGTATGACAGGACTTGAGACTCGTAGGAGCATATTACCACCTACACAACGGCGCTAAAAGGAAATGATCTAGCTCCTCAAGAAATTGAATCTGTGCTGCTAAAGAAATTTGGAGAAACTCTCATGAAGGGAGCCCTAACGTGGTATTCATTATTACCCGAGCATTCCATAGGTTCCTCTGAGATGCTCGTGGATTCTTTCATCAAGGCTCATATCGGTGCCAAAAGAGTACAATCCCCGAAGGCCGACCTATTCAGGATCAGACAGGGAGAATTTGAATTTCTTCGAGAGTTCGTTACCCGATTCCAGAAAGAAAGGATGATGCTCCCGACTGTCCCAGATGAATGGGAACCTAAAGCATTCACCAAAGGATTGAATCCAAGAAGCTCAGACGCTTCCCGGAAGCTGAAGGAGAGCTTGCTTGGGTTTCAAGCAATGACTTAGGAAGATGTCCACAACCGGTATGAGTCAAAGATGGATCGATGATGACCAGGTCGGTTCCACATCATCGGCCAAAGGACGAGAGAAGAGCAAAGAAAAATCAAAGGATGACTACGACGTGGACAGACAGACTTCGAGGGGCTGGTTTTGCCCTACGAGCAGATTGAAGGTCGCGATAGAAACTTCCGGACAGCAAACAAGTTCATCATTGACAAAGGGACTGTTTGTGGTCGAAACAATAAATCACTCCAGGATAAAGAGATGTCGGGGTCTGGGGATCTTTCTTGCCGCAAGTTATCGAAATATAACTTCAACGTCAGTACAGTGGAGTTGGTGTCAGCCATGAGAAACATTGAGGAGGCACGATTCCCGAGACCTATGAGATCCGATTCTAGCCATAGAGATCCCAACTTATGGTGCGCGTACCATGGGACGAACGGTCACCGGATAGGGGATTGCCGGCACCTCCAGGAAGAAGTGGCTACGCTATTGAAGAATGGTCACCTCAGAGAATTCTTGAGTGACCGAGCTAAGAACATTTATCGTAACAGAGACAACATAGAACCTTCAAAAGCAGTAGAAGAACCCCCGTGCCAAATGATCAATATGATCTTCGGGCGGAATAAGATTAACGGGGTCACTTTTTCGGCAGCGAAGAAGACGAAAGTATCCACTCATAGTAAAAGACTTCGGGAAGACAATATCACTTTCACAGAGGAGGACGTAGACGGATTGCTATTACCACATAACAACGCACTGGTAATATCTTTAAATGTGTTAGATTTTAAGATTAAACGTGTTCTAGTGGATTCAGAAAGTTCGGCTAATATCATACAATGGAGAGTATTGGAGCAAGCTAAACTCACAGGAAGTATTACTCCGGCAACAAAGCTCCTCGTTGGATTCAACCTTGCCAGCATGATGACCCTGGGAGAGATTTTGCTGCTCACAAATGCTGAAGGAGTAATGAAAACAAGTCTCTTCGAAGTAGTAGATGGTGACATGGGATACAACATCATCCTGGAAGGCCATGGTTACACGAGATGAAAGTTGGACCTTCAACATATCACCAATTGCTGAAGTTTCCAACGCCCGAAGGAATCAAGCAGATAAGAAGTGATCAACCGACAGCAAGGGAGATGAATGTAATCTTAATTTCCAGTAGCAAAGGGAAGGAACGGATGACATAGCAATTACAGGAACCGGCACCTACTCCCGTGCTAGAAGGAGTTAGCCTGAAAGCAGAGTCGTCAGAACAATATCTGGTTCCGAGATATTTCCAAGTTCCAGAAGAGACGAATGCAACGAATTCCACGGCAGAGGAACTGGAGAAAGTTGCAATGTTCGAGGAATTCCTAGAAAGAAAATTCCATTTGGGGACAGTACTGCACCCGGAGCTCAGGTTTGGTTTTATTGAATTCCTTAAATTTAATGTTGATTGTTTTGCATGCTCACACGAGGATATGACAGGTATCCTAACGAAAATAGCCGTGCATAAGCTAAGTTTGGATCCCAACGTACCTCCAGTAAGACAGAAAAAACACTCTATTGCCAAGGCCAGGAATAAATTCATCAAAGAAGATGTAACCTGCTTGCTTAAAATCGGTTCGGTCCGAGAGATAAGATATCCGAGCTGGCTAGCCAATGTAGTAGTAATTCCTAAGAAGAACAATAAATTTCGTATGTGTGTAGACTATAAAGACTTTAATAAGGCGTGCCCAAAAGACTCGCTCCCACTGCCAAATATTGATCAAATGATTAATGCCACGCCGGACACGAGTTGATGAGTTTCCTCGATGCTTATTCCGGGCACAACCAAATCAAGATGAACCCGGAAGAATAGGAAAAAACTTCGTTTATAACAAATTTCTGTACATATTGTTATAATGTAATGCCCTTCGGGTTGAAAATGCCAGAGCCACTTATCAACCGCTCGTAAATAAGATGTTTGAAAACTAATGGTAAAGACTATGGAAGTGTATATAGATGATATGATCGTTAAGTATTTGAATGCAGGCAACCACCTTAAACATGTGCAAGAAACATTCGACATCATGAGGAAGCATAACATGAAACTTAATCCCGAGAAATGCACGTTCGGGGTCAGTTCTGGTATGTTTCTCGGATTTCTGGTCTCACAAAGGGGAATTGAGGTAAACCCCGACAAAATCAAGGCCATAGAGGACATCCTGGATCGATTGTCAAACATAAAGGAAGTCCAAAGGCTCACAGGAAGATTGGCAGAGCTTTAAGCAGGTTCATTTTCTGGTCGTAGGAAAAATGTCATCGCTTCTTCACACTGCTCAAAAAGAAAAATAATTTGGAATGGACACCGGAACGCCAGCAGGCTCTGAGGGATCTGAAGAAGTACTTATCGAGTCCTCTATTGTTCTCAAAACCAAAAGAAGGTGAAACTTTGCTAATCTACCTCACGGTTTCAGAAGTTGCGGTAAGTGCGGTTTTAGGTACGCAATTTCTCATTTATTACGTTAGCAAAATTTTAAAGGGAGTAGAAACTCGCTATCCACATTTGGAAAAACTAGCCTTAACTCTCGTAGTCGCCTCTCGGAAGCTAAGGCCCTACTTTCAATGCCACCCGATAGCTGTGGTGACTACTTTCCCTTTGTGGAACATCCTCCATAAACCCGAGCTCTCGAGCAGATCGACCAAATGGGCCGTCGAAATGAGTGAGTTCGACATAGAATAGAAACCAAGGACCGCAACTAAGTCACAAGTCTTGGATGACTTCGTGGTCGATTTCAGTCCAGGACTACTGCCTCTGGAAACCGAGGTAGTAATGGTGTCAGAATCGGCATCGGGGGTTCGGACCTTATTTACAAATGGAGCTTCCAATTTAAAAGGGTCTGGACTTAGAATAGTCTTAATCACGCTTTCAAGGAAAGCCTTAAGGCAAGCCATCAGAAATGATTCCTTTAACTAACAATAAAGCGGAGTATGACGCTTTGATTTCAAGGCTCGAATTGGCCCCCAGACTTGATTCTGCGGTTATTTAAATCAAATGTGACTCGCAGTTGGTGGTAAATCAGGTCTACAGGATCTTTGTTACAAAGAAGAATGTATGCAAAAATATGTGATAAATGTCCAGGCTCTTTTGGCACGATTCTGGGAGTGGTGAATTACTCATATCCCGAGGGAGGATAACGCAGAAGCGGATGCATTAGCAAACATAGGATCATCAACGGAAATAAAGGGATCGGAGTCTGGGACGGTATTGCAACTAATGAACTCAGTCCTGGATACAGATGGTTATTATGAGGTAAATTCGACTACTCTGGTCTGGAACTGGAGAAATGAAATAATCAACTATCTCGAACACGGGAAGTTACCCGAAGACCCCAAAGCATCATGGGCGTTATGCGCCAAAGCTGCATGTATTAGCTTTAAGAGAGGCCAATTGTATAGAAATTTTTTCCAAGGTCCGCTGGTCCGGTGCTTAGGAGTGTCAGAAGCTAACTATGTCATGAGAGAAGTCCATGAAGGGATATGCGGCAAGCACTCGAGCGTAGATTCTTTGGTGCTGAAGTTGGCAGGAGCGGGATATTACTGGCCTTGCATGGAACAAAATGCAAAAGACTTTGTACAAAAATGTGATAAATGCCAACGCTATGCACTGCTAATACACCAACCAGCAGAACCCTTACATTCGGTTCTGTCCCCATGGCCATTCATGAAATGGGGGATGGACATCGTCGGACCACTACCACCGGCTCCCGAAAAGGTAAGACTTCTTTTAATTTTGACTGACTATTATTCTAAATGGGTGAAGGCAGGTCCTTATTAAAAGATCGGAGAACGCAAAGTGGTCGATTTCTTGTGGGAAAATATAATTTGCAGGTTCGGAATACCAAAAGAGATAGCATACGATAATGGGCTATAGTTTTATCAGTGCAAAAGTTACAAAATTCCTCGAAGATTTGAGGAGAAAGAGGATCACATCTTCTCCTTATCATCCAAGGGCAAACGGTCAACCGGAGTCGACAAACAAAACAATTATTCAAAACCTCAAGAAAAGGTTGGAAGCAGCAAAAGGAAAATGGCCCGAAGAATTACCCGAAATTCTATGGGCCTACCGAACAATAGCCAAATCAAGTACAGGAGAAACTCTTTTTTCCCTTGTGTACGGTGCTGAAGCCCTAATAACGTTGGAAGTAGGTGAACCCACGTTGAGATATTTTCGGGAAAATGAAGAATCGAACAACGAACCGAGTTAATCAACTTGGAATTGCTCGAGGAATGCAGGGACTTGGCGCATGTAAGAATGGTAGCTCAAAAGCAGAGAATGGAGAGATATTATAATCGAAGAGCCAACTTCCGTCATTTCAAAGACTTGGTTCTGAGGAAAGTAACCCAAAATACCCGGGAGCTCAACGCGGGGAAGCTAGGTCCAATGTGGGAAGGTCCCTACCGGATTTCAGCTATCACTGGGAAAGGTTCATACGAGTTGGACAACCAGAATGGAGACAAGTTGCCTAGCAATTAGAACGTGGCACACCTTAAAAGATATTATTGCTGATGAACATTATTCAAGCGGAAAGTATGTGCTGCACTCGCTTTCCCTTCGTTCAGTTTTTGTCCCAATTGGGTTTTCCTGGCAAGGTTTTTAACGAGGCAGCAACAGAAAGCATACTACGAAGGTAGCAGCAATAAGACCTTTTATAGCAAGGCAAACAAGCAAGCTTACATTCGGGGACAGTTGGATAATCTTTGGTTCGATAGCAAATTCCCACTGGGAAGTTAAGTTTGTCGAACAAAGGTTACCCAACCGTTCACGAGCACAAACCACTAGAGGGTTGTTAGATATTCCTTCGCTCGATAGCATAAATTCCTGAGGGGAAGTAAAGTTATGTTGCCAAGTTGAGGATTATCTAGCAACTCATTAGTGGAATCTTCGAAGATACAAGACTTCCAGTGTTCCAATTCGCACTCTTAGCATTCGAACACTGGGTGGGGGGGAATGATATGAGGATACGGCAACAATGACTGCCACCTCAATCGGGGAATGAAAATCCGAAAACTAAATGCATCATCAGGACCCGGGAATGCGCAGCCAGCCCCCTAGAAACAAGTTATACAAGATAGCCACAAGTAATGGCAATTTCTTTTCAGCATAGCAAATGCTTATGTATTTTTTGAAAATAGAATGAATAAAATGAAATCCTTTTGTTTTTATCTTGTTTCTTTTCTGAACGATGAATAAACTTTGTCATCTGAAAGTTAAACAAGTACTTCAAATGTTAGTATCCTAATGAACAGGAGACGTCCTCTTCAAGAGCACCATAAACATAAGAGGGCCCTCTCTTATAAAAATCCTCACGTTAAAGGGTTGGTTCCGGAAGAATCTATGCCCGGAATCAAAAATGCCTTCGGGAAAAAATACACTCAAAGCCACATATGAAAAGGACGCAAAAAGTAAACTTGCACAAATGCTTATAAAAACCCTTAAATTAAAGGTTTGGTTCTGGTAGAATCTATCTCGAAATCAAAAATGTCTTCGGGGAAAATATACTCGAAACCACATATGAAAAGGACGCAAAACGTAAACTTGCACAAATACTTATAGAAACTCTCACGAAGAAGGAAAAATGCTCGAAACCAAACTACTTCGAGGAAAACACATTCGAGACTATACATAGTAAAGCGCGAACAGGAAAACATGGGCATAACTCTTGAGCAAAATGCAAAGATTAAAGACTTGCATGGATATTCAAACAAAAGTAAGACTCAAACGATACTTGAGCAAAAATATGTCTTTATTTGCAACAACTTGCCAAAACTGTAAAAGTTCAAAATGGGAAAAAGAAAAGAAAAGCTAAACTACAGCTCTCAAGAATCAGGAGGAAGAGAAGTGTCCGCATTCCCGGGAGAAGTAGGTGGGTCCATTGATGGCACGACGTTTTCCCCATTTTGGTCTTCAGCATCGTCACCTTCCGATCCCTCTTCATTTTTTGAAAAATCTGAACCAGAACTAGAAGAACCAGGAGCATCAGATTGCGCTAGGAGTTCATTTTTAGCAGCTAACTCAAGCTCACGGGCTTTAGCAATTTCAGCATCAAAGTCGATGATACCATCTTTGGCCTCCTCCAAGGTTTTTCTCCTCATGTTGTACATGGCATAAGTTTTTTCAACAGCGAGGGAAGCCGCTCGGCACTTAAGTTCTTCTTTGAGTTGGGTAACCTCGGCAAAAAGGCTTTCACGGGCGGACCTAGCAGATTTGAGGCTGACGTCAAGGTCGCGGACATTTGAACTAAAGAGCCTATTATGCTCGGTACTTTTCTTGTACTTCTCTTGTAGCTGGGCGTGTTTCGCTCCCACAGTAGCAAGCTCTTAGAGTTTGGAGTTCAAGGCTGTTTCTAAGTTAGTCACTTTTTCGGCAGTAGCAGTCTCGCGCTCGGTTGCTTCAAAAATGACGTCCTGGACTTCAGCCCATTTAGCCTTAGCTTCATCAAATCTAACCCTCAGTGGGCTAATTTCTTGGCTAAGGGTTACCATTTCTTGCTCGCTTTGCTACAGAGAAGCCTCCAAAACAACGGCCTCAGTAGCTTTGGTTTCTAGTTCCGAGAGGCGGAGAATAATTTGGTCTCGTTCTACCAAAAGCTGATTCCGTTCAGAATTAAGTTCTTCCTTCTCACGAATCAACCTTTGAAGGCCCTTAGAAGCAAGAAAGTTGGCCTACAAAATAAGAAGACGTAAAACTTAAAATACGTTCATACAAAAGTAGAAGAAGTAATGAAGGAAGAAAAGAACGAACCGCTGAGGCGTTATACATGGCATTGTTTAACAAGAACTCTCCGAGAGTGCCTGAATCTTTTTCCAATCTTTTTCTGAAGCCAAAGGCTTCAGATAATTAGCAAGATTCACTGGCGGGGATAGCAAGTTACATCCAGTAGAGACTGAAAGAATAATGTTCCTCCTCCTTTGTGGAATTTCAGAAAGGGCAGCATAATTTTGCCCCAAATTCCCATGAACTGGGGACTGTGGAAGAGGAAAACCTTCTTCGTGTTCAGGTGCGGCAGATGGAGGTAATGTAGCAACTGCTAGTGGGAAGAGTGGATGAAGATGGAAGTGATGTAGCAGTTGCTGGTGTTGGTAAAGGTGGAGATAAAGCTGATGGAGTTGAAGAGTGAGAAGCAGCCGCATTAAATGCAGTGTTGGCTGTTGGATGCTCGCTAAAAAAAGACGGCAAGGACCCGATACTCAGCCCCGCAGCACCAATTACCGCAATTGGGGCTCAAAAACGGGAGTTGGCATTTTCTATCAAATCATATTCTCCCCAAAGTGCCGAGACATCATCTTCAGTTGATGTAACTATCTCAACAGATCAAGCATCCTGTTGAGATGATAAGGATTGTCGCCTTCTGTATAGAGAAGGTCCCTCATCACTAGCTTCTTCGTTATCATCAATAATTATGTTGTCTATGACTGGCCCGGAAGGAGGACCGGTCGTCATCGCCACCGGAGATGAATCGGGGGCATCAATCTTTGCCCTCTTATTCTTTTCCCAGGAAGCGGAGGAACGTCTTCTCTTTGATTGCTTATCCTCCAGCCGGGGACTCCGTAAAGAAGTATTTGCGCTCGAAACAGGCTCGGAGATACCTGTTCAAGTGCTTCCTGAAGTAGCCTCGCTGCATCAGCAGGATCAGCCAAAATGTCCTCCTCGGGGACAACAACAGAGCCTGTGGGTAGACCTAATTTCGTGTACAAGTCAAAAGGGTTCAACCAAGTTCTCCATATACAAACAAAAATGGAAGCAAGGTAAATTAACATACTTAATTTTTGGCCTTCCACCCATATTTAAGGGCTAGTTTTTTCCACAAACGAGTTTCGGGCGTCGTGACGTCCAAAATCTTCTAAACCCACCGGTGGGATCCATCGAGTTGCTGAAAATGCAAAGGGTGGAGAGTTGATACGGACATAAGAGAATATCTAGTAAAAAGAGATACTAAACAAAGAGCTTACGAGTGCGGATCCAAGAAATCGAAAAGAATGAAGCCGTTGTCGGAATGATGTCGTTGGTGGCGATTGCAACAAACTGTTCCATCCACCCACGGTCGTTGCAACCACCCATGATAGACAGCAAAGCATGGTGGCCACGCTTGCAAAGGTTTATCATTCCCCCCCCCCCCCC
>MCJB01052207.1:0-26415 GCA_002018475.1 Nicotiana obtusifolia | reverse complement strand
CAGTTGCCGAATAATTGGAATGTGAGCCACTTGAAACGGTACTATTGTTAAGGTAATCTATTTCGTTTTTTCTTTTGTTTCTGAGCTGCCATTCGGACTAGAGCGGCTTCCCTCTTTTCAATTAAGAGTTCCAGACTAACGTTCATAGCCTCCCGGTTTGACTCTTCGGTTGCGTGTCGAAACCTGATGCTTGGTTCGCCCACCTCGACCGGTATCAATGCTTCGGTGCCATATACTAAGAAAAACGGGGTGGCCCTGGTGCTGGTTTTCTCGGTTGTTCGGTATGCCCATAAAACTTCGGGCAGTATTTCCCTCCATTTTCCTTTAGCGTCAGCTAGCCTTTTCTTCAAGTTTTGGATTATGGTTTTGTTGGTCGACTCCACTTGACCGTTGCCGCTGGGGTGATATGGAGTCGACAATATCCTCTTGATCTTGTTATCTTCGAAGAACTTGGTAATTTTGCTGCCAACGAATTGCTTGCCATAATCGCATACGACTTCTGAAGGCATCCCGAACCGGCAAATGATATGGTCCCATATGAAGTCAATCACCTCTTTTTCCTTGATCTTCTCGTAAGCCTGCACTTCCACCCACTTAGAAAAATAGTCAGTCATAAAAAGGATAAATTGAGCCTTACCTGGTGCTCGAGGGACGGGGCCGGCAATGTCCATACCCCACTTCATAAATGGCCATGGCGATATGACCGAATGTAGTGCTTCTGTGGGTTGGTGGATTATCGGTGCATGCCTTTGGCATCCACTCCATTTGCGTACAAACTCCTTTGCATCTCTTTCCATGTCGTTCCAGTAATACCCGACCCGAATTACTTTTCGAACTAATGAATCGGAACCGGAATGGTTGCCGCAAGTCCCTTCGTGTATTTCTTTTAAAATATACTCGGTGTCTCCAGGCCCAAGGCATATGGCGAGAGGGCCTTTGAATGTCCTCCTGTACAAAGTTCCGTCGTCGGCCAAACAAAATTGGGCCGCCTTTGTGCGTAACGCTCTCGACTCTTTGGGATCGGATGGCAATTTTCCCGAGCTAAGATACTCCACGTACTTATTTCTCCAATCCCAGGTCAAGCTTGTCGAATTGACCTCGGCATGACCCTCTTCCACCACCGACCTTAACAACTGCACGACCATTTCAGAGTCGATTTCTTCGTCTTCGACCGATGAGCCTAAGTTGGCGAGGGCATCGGCTTCGCTGTTTTGTTCTCGAGGTATGTGCTGTAGGGTCCATTCCTTAAACCTGTGTAATGTGACCTGAAGTTTATCCACATACCTTTGCATACGCCCTTCCCTGACTTCGAACGTTCTATTTACTTGGTTGACAACGAGGAGGGAATCGCACCTGGCCTCGATTACTTCTGCTCCCAGGTTTTTGGCCAGCTCTAGACCTGCAATCATAGCCTCATATTCGGCTTCATTGTTAGTCAGCTTTATAGTCTTAATAGACTGTCTAATTGTATTCCCGGCCGGGGGCTTAAGTACGATGCCTAGCCCCGACCCTTTTGAATTTGAGGCGTCGTTTGTGAACAAAGTCCACACTCTTGAATGAATCCCCGATTTAGTCATGAGTTCTTTCTCGACTTCGGGGATGAGCGACGGCGTGAAGTCGGCGACAAAATCGGCCAGTACCTGAGATTTTATCGAGGTTCGAGGTCGATACTCGATATCGTACCCGCTAATTTCGATGGCCCACTTGGACAATCGACCTGACAACTCAGGTTTATGCATAACATTTCTAAGTGGGTAAGTTGTCACCACGCATATTGGGTGACATTGAAAGTATGGTTTCAATTTTCTAGAGGCACTCAATAAAGCGAGTGCTAGTTTTTCTAAGTGTGGGTACCTGGTTTCGGCTTCTCCTAATATTCTACTGACGTAGTAAATGGGAAATTGCGTACCTTGTTCTTCTCGGACCAAGACTCCGCTCACTACTATCTCCAATACAGCGAGGTAAAGATATAACTGCTCGCCTACTTTCGGTGTATGTAGCAAAGGCGGGCTAGAAAGATACCTTTTTAGTTCCTCCAATGCGTGTTGGCATTCCGGCCCCCACGAGAATTCGTTCTTCTTCTTCAGCAAATTGAAGAACTGATGACTCCTGTCCGATGATCTCGATATGAATCGGCCCAATGCTGCTATCTGGCCTGTCAATTTCTGCATGGCCTTGACGCTGTCGATGACCGTTGTGTCCTCGATGGCCTTAATTTTATCGGGGTTGATTTCTATTCCCCGGTTTGAGACCATAAAGCCAAGGAACTTCCCTGAGCCTACTCCGAATGCGCATTTCTCCGGATTCAACTTCATGTAGTATCTCTTCAGAACGTCAAATGTTTCCTGCAAATGACTTAAATGGTCATCTGCTCGCAGGGACTTAACCAACATGTCATTGATACAAACTTCCATTGTTTTACCTAGTTGTTTTCGAACATTTTATTTACTAGGCGTTGGTACGTTGCCCCTGCATTTTTAAGCCCGAAAGGCATCACATTATAGCAATAGGTGCCATACTTAGTGATGAAGGATGTTTTTTCTTGGTCATCCTTATCCATTTGTATCTGGTTATACCCAGAGTAGGCGTCGAGAAAACTAAGAGTCTCATGGCCAGCGGTAGCATCGATCATGCGATCGATGTTGGGCAAGGGGAAGGAGTCTTTGGGGCATGCTTTATTTAGGTCTTTATAGTCTATACACATCCTAAGTTTGTTTCCCTTCTTAGGGACTACAACTACTTTAGCTAACCATTCTGAGTACTTATCTTCCCGAATGGACCCTATGTTTAAGAGTTTGTTTACCTTGTCCTTGATGAAGGCCTGTTTAGCTTCGGACTGAGGTCTCCTTTATTGTTTGATCGGCCGGAACTTTGGACCGACGCTCAGCTTGTGCGTTGCAATTTCCGACGGTATGCCTGTCATGTCTAAATGGGACCAAGCAAAGGAATTTTCATTAGCTGAAAGGAAAGTAATTACTTTGGCCCTGAGCTCGAAGTTTAAGCCCGAGCCCAGGTATACCTTTCGATCAGGTGCGTCGCTGCGGATTGAGATTTGTTCGAGCTCTTCAACTGTCGATTTGGTTGCGTCAGACTCATCCGGAGCAATAAATGATTGGGGTATCCCAAAACTATCGACGTCAAGCTGATCCTGTTCACCCCCGTTTGTTAAAGATGGCCTCTTTGATTGCTATTTAGCCTTCTGGGGAGGAACGGTAGGTTTTGACGCCGCCTCCTCCACTACGAACATTTCCCTTGCAGCATGTTGTTCTCCATAAACGGTGATGACCCCCTCAGCCGATGGAAACTTCAACATTTGATGTAACGTTGAAGGTACGGCTTTGACGTCGTGTATCCAAGGCCTCCCGAGCAAGGCGTTATATCTCATATCACCTTCGATCACGCAAAATTTTGTCGCCTTGATAGTTCTAGCGATATTCACCATTAGTGTTATTTCACCCTTGGTTGTCTCTGACGCCATGTTAAAGCCGTTGAGGACCCGGACCTCGGAGATAATCTGGTTTGACAGCCCCAGTTGTTCAATGACCCAAGACCGAACTATATTGGCCGAGCTCCCAGGGTCGATAAGTACACGTTTCACTCGGATGTTGTGTACTATCATTGATATCACCAGCGCATCGTTATGAGGTTGCGTGAGCCCTTCGATATCCTTGTCGCTGAAATACAAAGTCCCTTCTGTTGCGTAGTCCCGAGTACGTTTTTCTCGGGTAATAGATATTTTGGTGCGTTTCAACACCGGTACTTGGGGCGCATCCGCTCCCCCGATTATCATGTTAATTGTGTGTTGCGGCTCTTCTTGATTTGCTGGTTTGTTTCTATTTTCATAGTGGTTTTTGACTCGATCGCTTAAGAACTCCCGAAGATGCCTGTTTTCGAGCAACCGAGCTACTTCTTCCCTCAGCTGCCGACAATCTTTCGTTCTGTGCCCATGCGTGCCATGATATTTACATATGAGGTTGGGATCTCTCTTGGCAGGGTCCGTCTGCAACAGCCTTGGCCATTTGGTGTCTTTAATGCGACCGATGACTAATACAAGAGTTGCCGAATCAACATTAAAGTTGTACTCGGACAATCGAGGTGCTTCTCGATGGCTACTGGTTCTCTCGAAGTTATTTTTCGGCAACGGTCTCTGGTTCCTTTGGTTGGAATCGTTCCTACTTTCCTGTCTCGGGGATTTGTGTCCCCTCGGGACGACCCTTTGATCAACTGGGTATGGCCGGTGTCTATCTCGGTTCGACCTTGATTCTCGATAGTTATCCTTTAGAGGTCGATCATAAGTTCTAATAAGGTAAGAGGAGCCCGAGGGGACTCCGATCTGATCATCTTCTACCGTGACCTTCGATTGGTACCGGTTGTGAATGTCTGCCCAAGTGACAGCAGGGTATTCAATCAAACTCTGTTTGAGTTGTTGAGATGCCGTTGAACTTCGGGCATTGAGCCCTTGAGTGAAGGCTTGTACGGCCCAATCATTAGTGACCGGCAGCAGATCCATCCTCTCCATTTGAAAGCGTGATACGAACTCTCTTAACATTTCATTGTCCCGTTGTCTGACTTTGAACAAATCTGATTTTCTTGTCTCAACCTTGATGGCGCCGGCATGGGCTTTGACGAAGGTATCGGCGAGCATGGAAAAGGAGTCGATGGAATTTGGTGGTAAGTTGTGATACCACGTCATCGCTCCCTTGGACAGGGTCTCTCTGAATTTCTTCAGAAGGATGGACTTGATTTCATCGTCCTCAAGATCGTTCCCTTTTATAGCGCAAGTGTACGCCGTCACATGCTCATTTGGATCCAAAGTCCCGTTGTATTTGGGGATTTCCGGCATGCGGAACTTTTTTGGAATCGATTTTGGAGCAGCGCTGGGTGGGAAAGGTTTTTGTACGAACTTTTTCGAGTCCAAACCTTTCAGCACCGGGGGTGCTCCCGGTATCTGGTCTACCCTCGAATTATACGTTTCCACCTTCTTGTCGTTAGCCTCGATCTTATTTTCACCCGTTTAGTCAGCTCCTCGAGCATTTTTATGATTCCAGAGTTTGCCCCTGAACCGCTTTCGTCCGGTTGCGCTGTGATCGGCTCATTTTGTGGAGCTATCCTTTGAGAAGAAATGGCTTCGACTCTGTCCGTGATCTGACTGCAACTTTTTAATTGAGCTATGGCCGCTTGCTGGGCTTGCATCATGTCAAATATTACTTTGAGGCTAATTTCATCTCCTCTATTATGTTGAATCCCTGAATGGTGTTCCCCTCGAACGCTGTTCGATGGGTCAGAGGTCTGATCGGCGTCGACCGCCATTTGAGAGTTGGCGTCGATCGGGAACTCGTTTTCGGGCATAATGTTGTTTTCGCCTTGGTGGTTAAGCTCGTTGCTGATGGGAAGTGAGTGCGACATGATTATGTTGTAATCTGAAAAATAGAAAGTTCTGCAAAGAGCTAGCGTAAAATAGTGTGTGACAGAGAATTTGTATCAAAAATTCACTATTATCCTCGGCCCTACGGTGGGCGCCAAACTGTTTACTCTAAAATTCGAAAAACAATTGAATTTATTCGCGGTGCTAAGGATATGTGAAATTATTCAATACAATGAAAAATATGGCAGTAAATAATAATTGAATGAAGGATGATCAAACCGTTAGGGTTGAATAGATTTTCTGAAATGAAACAATAAAACAATATGCAATGAGAAGTCAATAATTCTGCCCAGAGATAGCAATAATAATGAGTATTTATGTGATGGGTATCCTCTGTTACAATGAAGATAAATGCCCCTCTTATAGGTAGAAGAAGAGTCCTACATATGGTAAAAGCCTGATTCAAGATAAATCCTCATAATTACAGGATGGAATTTCCCTAAAATAATGATTTAACGTCTATGATAGCTGGGACCGTGACTCCCGCCGAAATATCAGGAACTCACGAGATCTTCGGTCTTCCCGTTATACGAAATTGATCCTTTTGCCATAAGATGCACCTTCCTTGACCGGTGTCGATCGCCTTACCTTGATTGCTTCATCTCCGAATCCAACGATGCCCGACTTCGAGCTTTCCTTCCCGAAATGCTAACCCCGTTATGAAGTAGTCGGTCTTATATTACGCTTGAGCCCGACCTTCCTTATACGCCCGATTATACCCGAACCCAATACAATACCCTAATTGCATTCACCGTGGCACCAAAAAGTACATAGAGAACCACCCCCACCCCCTCACCCCGTTTTTCCAAGATGATGCACAAACAACACAATGAGTTGTCAATAACGAGCCACGTCAAAAGTGATAAAATGCAATGTATTACAGCTTGACCGCATTAATATTTAAAGGATTCACCTTATATATTGGGATATTGTATTGACTTTTGTATTATCGATATATTTTAATTTGTCATAGTTAGTCATGACCATCTTTTCTAATAATTTAACCGCCCATTCTAAAATGGTTTTTTTTATCGTCTCTTGTGGGTCGCATTACAAATTCTCGTACTGATAAATGTAATTTAGTAGGAATCGATTACGCATGCCGGACCTAGTTTAAATATGAATTTAAATTATATACATCATATATGAAAGAAATTTTTATATTATCATATTATTTTTACCTGTTGCAACAAAACTACTTCATTAGGATTAAAAAATTGATGTGATTCTCTTGTCGAGGGTCACTTTAATAGTATTACCTAAATTCTAAATACGATAAAGAGCTTACCTTGTTTTCAAAATTAAAAATTATTTGATAGTGTAAAATATTTTTTAAACTAACGATATATATAAATTAAAGTCAAAATAATACGAAAGGAAATTGATTTTATACCGCATGTCACTTTCATCAACCTACAGTCATTGCTTACGCATTTATATTCCCAATTTTCCAGCAGGATCCCACACTACTTGGTCAACTTCGGAAAATGAGAATTTATAGTAAGGCCACGCGAGATTGTTAGGATTTCGGCTTAACAAATAACAAATTGCTAAGATAGTAGATTTAGTTGTCTGCTTCTGTCTCCGATTATGAACTTGTTCCTTGAGGAAAGCTCTCTACCTTATTACTTTACTACTATATATAGAAGCGCCTTGGAAGCAGCTGGGAGTCGTCATGGCAGCTTGCCGACCAAGGGCTACTTTGATAACTTTAGGTGATTCAATTATTTGATTGGTTTAGCTTGTGTACGTACTGTAGTTGTATTGTTAGTTTTAGGCTATGCAGACACTTTTGCCATTGTGTGCTCCATAGATTTTCACTGCAGACTACTTGGCCCAGTTGATTGGACAAATGAATGCGTCATTGCTCTTTTATGCATTAGACTGCCACGTGTTCTAGAAAATGATGATATACTACTTGGTAGACAAAAATTGTATATATATATTTTTTATGTTATATATAAAAATTATACAAATTTTATATACTTTTCGACTACCAAATATACATAGTTTTCGATAGGGGCTAAAAGTAATAATACCTCAAGTTGAAACATGTTAGGTAAAAAAAATGGTACTACATATTTAAGTATGAATTAATGAAAACATTCAAGACAAATTTTGCCACTTGATATACACAAATGATTGCTCACTGAAATATTAAAATTATATAATTTAATTTTTTTTTAAAAATCGTATTTAAATGCTTAACTTTAAAATTAATCAAATTGAATTCCAGTAAAGAGATAGACCGTAGATTCACGTCAAATAGACTTAGGGGTCGTTTGGTACGCGGACTAAATTATCCTGAGATTATAATTCCAGTACTAATTTATACCACATGAGAAATAGAATAAAATAATCCCACATTTGATGGGATAAGCGGGATAAGATGAGATATCCTTAATTAAGTCTGGGATTGGCCTTGCTCTTGATATTATTTTGCTTAAGACTCGTGGGGGGCTTGGTGTGACCGGAACCTTTTCCCAAAGTACTTAGAATATATTAGATTATAATTTTTCGAGGGTAGCATTTTTAACTGCTTTAGAAATTTTGAAGGCCTTATGTTTTAGTTACGGGTCTCGGACGTCTCCAAGCCGTTCTAAGACGTCCGTAACCTTTCTAGTTTGGGGGTTGCCCAATGGGATTGTCACCCCTAGTCATCCGGGCTTAACTAAGACAACCTTCCCCGAATGGGGATGGCCGTAACTTTAGAAGTTTGGGCACTGCCTAATAAACTTTATGCCTTCGGGCTTCGTTATCCCAGGTTGTTCGAACTTGCCTTGGGCGGTAGTCCCCGAGTGAGATGGCCCTTGGGCTCGATGTCTTTAGGGGATCAAATGGAAGAAAGAAAAGAAAAAGTTTTCAAGGGACAAAATATTTATCCGCAAGGTAGAAACTTCCTTTCATTTTTGTGCGTAATATACAAAGTTACTCATGTGTTAAAGCTTTGTGTCCGGGCTCAGGTGGTCTATGTGGGCACGGTTCTATTGATTGTTTGGCCCTTACAGTAAATCTTATCGACTGAGTCTAGACTATTCGAGCACAAAGTTTCTTTCCTTGCCAAAATCATTATCCAGGGGTGATGCCCCCCAGTGTTCGAGGTCGATCATAGAGAAGCCTCGGATACTGTTGATGTGATACTTGACATTGGTTCACAACCGGTATTTGATTTTAAGTTAGCACGGTCCACTGTTGCCTCATTAAAAACCTTGCGGGAAAATCCATTTGGGACAAAACTGGTTCAAGGGAAAAAGAGTGCAACGCGTGGTTTCAGGCCTAAAAAATAGTATGGTTCTCTGACGACCATCTGCAAGCGTTAGTCCAAAATGTAAATAAATTAAAGAAGTAAACGGGGTCATACATTAGCGGTAATATCGTTTCAAGTGAGTTATGTTGCACTTGTTAGGTAGTCGCTCACCATTCATTTCTCCGAGTTTGTACAACCATTTTCTGGTGATCTCAATAATTTGATATGGACCTTCCCAATTCGGCCCCAGCTTCCCTTCGTTTGGGTTTCAGGTGTTTAATGTGACCTTCCTCCACACTAAGTCCCCGATATTGAAGTATCGAAGGTTGGCTCTTCGATTGTAATACCTCTCGATCCTTTGTTTTTGGGCGGCCAAAGGAACGAGGGAAGCTTCGCACCCTTCATCTAACAATTCTAGGCTCGTATTCATGGTCTCGTTGTTTGATTCTTTGGTTGCATAGTGGAACCTGAGACTCGATTCTCCGACTTCAACCGATATTAGAGTTTCGACACCAAAAACCAGCGAGAATGGGGTGGCCCCGATACTGGACTTCGAGGTCTTACAGTATGCCCATAGGACTTCGGGCAAGATCTATTTCCATTTTCCTTTGGCGTCGGTCAATTTCTTTCTAAGGTTCTGGAGTATGGTTTTGTTCGTGGACTCCGCTTGCCTATTCCCACTGGGGTGATAGGATGTTGACAGGATTCTTTTGCTCTTATGATCTTCGAGAAACTTGCTTATTTTGCTGCCGATGAACTGCTTCCCATTGTCGCACACGATCTCGGACGGCATTTCGAACCGACATATTATGTGGTCCCATATGAAATCATTGACTTCTTTCTCCCTGAATTTCTCAAATGCCTGGGCTTCCACCCATTTAGACAAATAGTCATTCATAAAAAATATAAATTGAGCCTTACCAGGTACCCGTAGAAGGGGGCCGACGATGTCCATCCCTCATTTCATGAACGACCAGGGTGACAAGACTGAATGTAGCAGTTCCCTGGGCTGATGAATCATGGGAGCATGCCTTTGACATTCGTCGCATTTTCGTACGAACTCCTTTGCATCTTTTTCCATGTCGATCCAATAGTAACCGGCTCTGATTATTTTCTGAACTAATGATTCGGAGCCGGAATGATTTTTGCGGGTGCCTTCGTGGATTTCCCTCAGAACATACTCGGTGTCTCCTAGTCCTAGACATATTGCGAGTGGGCCAGCGAACGTTCTCCTGAACAGTGTACCGTCTTCTGACAAGCTGAACCAGGCGGCCTCTGTATGTAAAGTCCTCAATTCTTTTGGGTATGAGGGCAGTTTTTCGGTCTTCAAGTATTTTATATGTTTGTTTCCCCAGTCCCAAGTGAGGCTTGTCGAGTTTATCTCGGTCTGATCTTCTTCCACTACCGATCGCATAAGTTGTACGACTCCCGAATTGAACTCATCGTCATCGACCGACGATCCCAAGTTAGCAAGGGCATTGGCCTCGCTGTTTTGATCTCGAGGCAAATGTTGTAGAGTCCACTCCTTGAACCGATGTAACGTTACCTGCAGTTTATCCAGGTATCTTTACATTCGTTCCTCTCTGACTTTGAACGTCCCATTAATTTGGTTCACCACAAGGAGGGATTCGCACTTAGCTTCGATCACCTCTGTCCCCAAGCTTTTGGCTAATTTGAGACCTGCAATCATGGCCTCATACTCGGCCTCATTGTTAGTTAATTTTACAATCCTAATAGATTGTCTAACTATATTACCTGCGGGTGGCTTCAATACAATTCCAAGTCCAGACCTCTTAGCGTTCGAGGCACCGTCCGTAAAGAGGGTCCAGATTCCCGAAGAAGTTCCTGAGCTTAACAACAACTCTCTTTCAACCTGAGGTATTAGGGCAGGCGTAAAATCGGCTACAAAGTCTGCCAAAATTTGAGATTTAATAGCGGTCCGAGGCCGATATTCGATATCGTACCCGCTGATCTCTACGGCCCATTTGGCCAACAGTCTCGAGAGCTCGGGTTTATGCATTACATTCCTTAATAGGTAAGTGGTTACAACACATATGGGGTGACACTGAAAGTACGGTTTTAGCTTCCTAGAGGCGCTTAGTAAAGCGAACACCATTTTTCTAGGTGAGGGTATCTAGTTTCGGCCTCACCTAAAGTCCTCCTAACATAGTAAATCGAAAATTGTGTACCTTTCTCTTCCCGGACTAGGTCTCCACTTACCGCTATCTTCGGTACTGTCAAGTACAGGTATAGCTGTTCATCAGTCTTCGGTGTGTGAAGCAGTGGTGGGCTCGATATATCGCTTGAGCTCCTCCAAGGCTCGTTGGCAATCCGGGTCTATGAGAAGCTACTCTTTTTCTTCAGCAGTGAGAATAACCGGTGGCTCTTGTCGAAGGACCTCGAAATAAATCGTCCCAAGTCGGTTATGCGTCCGGTTAACCTTTTTGTACGGTCTTCACGTTGTCCAAAATAGTGATATCTTCAATGGCCTTGATCTTATCGGGGCTTATCTCGATTCCCCGATTGGATACCATGAATCCGAGGAATTTACCGGACTCGACTTATCTCGATTCCCCGACTGGATACCATGAATCCGAGGAATTTACCGGACTCGACTCCGAATGCATATTTCTTCGGGTTCAGCTTCATATTGTATTTCTTTAATATGCTGAAGGTTTCCTGCAAATGTTCAAATGGTCCTATATTAGCAGGGACTTAACCAACATATCGTCAATGTAAACCTCCATTGATTTTCCTATTTATTCTTCGAACATCTAATTTGCTAGGTGTTGGTAAGTGGTGCCGGCATTTTTTAGTCCGAAAGGCATCACGTTATAGCAGTAGGTGTCGTACTTGGTGATGAAGGAAGTCTTTTCCTGATCACCCGGGTCCATCCGAATTTGGTTATACCTAGAGTAAGCGTCGAGAAAAATGAGGATCTCGTGGCCGGCTGTCGTATCGATCATGCAATTGATGTTAGGCAAAGGGAAAGAGTAATTGGGACACACTTTATTCAAGTCTTTATAGTCCACACACATTCTTAATTTGTTCCGCTTTTTGGAGATTACTATTACGTTTGCTAACTAGTTCGGGTATTTAACCTCCCGGATGGACCCTATTTAAGGAGTTCAGATACCTCGTCCTTGAGGAAATCAAGTTTGACCTCGGACTGGGGTCTCCTTTTCTGCTTGACGGGGTGGAACTTTGGGTCCAGGCTTAGCCTGTGAGTGGTTATTTCCGGCGGGATCCCTGTCATATCAAGGTGGGACCAAGTGAAACAATCTTTGTTAGCTATAAGAAATTGAATGAGTTATTTCTTGAGCTCGAGATTAAACCCCGTGCCCAGGTATACCTTTCAATCGGGCAAGTGTTCGATCAGTACGACTTGCTCCAGTTCCTTGACCGTTGATTTGGTAGCGTCGGAATCGTTGAGAGCTATGAAGACCTGGGGACCCTATAGTCGTCGTCCTCACCCATCTCCTACTTCTCCGGTTGGAACGGATTCGGTGACAATAGTTTCTATTTGGTTTCTCCCTTGGTGATCGGACCCAGCTCCTTCGATGTCGGAAGTGTGCATATCGGGACCACCTCGTCAACCGCGACCATCTCTTTTGCGGCCGGTTGTTCTCCGTAAATTGTTTTTATTCCTCCCGGCATTGGGAACTTCAACATCTGGTGTAGAGTCAAGGGTATTGCCCTCATGTTGTGAATCCATGGTCTCCCGAACACAGCATTGTACATCATGTCCCCTTCGATCACATAGAACTTTGTTTCCTGAATGGTCTCGGCGGTGTTCACCAGTAATGTTATCTCCCCTTTAGTGGTCCCACATGCCATGTTAAACCCATTTAGGACTCGGACCGCAGGCACGATCAAATCTTACAGGCCGAGCTGTTCCATGACCCTCAATCTGATGATGTTGGCCGAGCTACCTGGATCAATTAACACACGCTTAACTCAAGATTTATTTATAGGTACTGATATTACTAGGGCATCATTATGGGGTTGCACAATCCCCTCAATGTCTTTGTCGTTGAAGGACAAGGTTCCCTCCGGCACGTAATCCCGAGTCGGTTTTTCCCTTGTGCTGGATACTTTGGTACACTTCAGCATCAGCCCTTGGGAAACGTCGACCCCATCGATGATCATATTAATGACGTCCTGAGGTTCCTCCTTCTCGGTCTGTTTATTAGGATCTCTGTTCCTGAAGTGGTTCTTGGCTCGATCACTCAGGAACTCTCGGAGGTGTTCATTGTTGAATAGGCGGGCAACTTCCTCTCTTAATTGTCTGTAGTCTTCCGTTCTGTGGCCGTGAGTGCCATGATATATGTACATCAGGTTAGGATCCCTTTGGGCTGAATCGAACTGTAGAGGTCGAGGCCACTTGGTGTCTTTGATGCGTCCAATGGCGTATACGATGGTGGCAGCATCAACGTTAAAGTTGTACTCTGATAGCCTTGGCGCCTCCTTGGGCCTGTCGAAACTATTTTTGCTCATGAGTCCCTGATTGCTTTGACCCCGATCACTCTTTCTTTCACTTTTCATAGGGTTTCGCCCAGATCCACTACCTCTTGTGTCTCCATTGTATGGCTGATACCGTTCCCTGTTCGACCTCGGGTCACGATCAACATCGCTCCTGACTCTATCGACGGCTTTGACGGGGTAAACGAACCCAGAAAGGGCCCCGAGTTGATCGTCTTCAACCCTGATTTTTGATTGATACCGATTATGCACGTCGGCCCAAGTGACAGTCGGGTATTCCACCAGATTTTGACTGCTGTGAAGCCAACGAGCTTCGTGCATTGAGTCCATCCTTTCCATTTGAAACCGGGACACGAATTCCCTGAGCATATCATTATCCCTCTGCTTCACTTTGAAAAGGTCTGACTTCCTGGTCTCGACCTTGATAGCCCCGGTGTGTGCTTTTATGAAGGAATCTGCAAGCATAGCAAACGCGTCAATAGAGCTAGGAGGTAGGTTGTGATACTATATCATAGCCCCCTTGCACAGAGTTTCCCCGAACTTTTTCAGCAGGACAGGCTCGATCTCATCATCCTCAACTCGTTCCCTTTGATGGCGTATGTGTAGGAAGTCACATGCCATTTAAGTCGGTCGTTCCATTGTACTTAAGAATTTCGGGTATGCGAAACTTCTTTAGGATCGGCTTCAGGGCTGTGCTCGGAGAAAAAGGTTTTTGAACAAACTTAGGATGCTCTAGGAGGAAAAGGTGTTTGAACAAACTTCTTGGAATCCGGTCCCTTCAATATTGGGGGTGCTCCTGGATTTGGTTGACCCTGGAATTGTAGGTTTCCACTTTTTTGTCATTGGCTTTAATTTTCTTCTCCCCCGATTCTATCCATTTCTTCAATTCCTCGAGCATCTTTATGATCTCGGGGTTAGTCCCCAATTCATTTTCATTCGGCCTCTCCATGTTCAGTTCATTTCTGCGGGTGACTGCCCGGAATGGCTCGGGCTCAACCCTGCTCGGTGTTCGGCTTTGGTTCTGCAACTGGGCTATCGTTGCCTGTTGAGCCTGTAACATTTTGATGATCACCCGCAAATTGATCCCATCATTTTCACCGTTGTGCGTATTATGGGCAATTGATCGGACTTCCCTACACACCCTGTTCTCAGGATCGGAAGGAAAATTTTTATTGATGGCCACATGCGAACTGGCGTTGATAGGGTCCGCGACCGGAACTCCACCGAGATCGACTGGGGGCACCTCGTTACCGGGTGCTACATTATTGTTCTCGCCATGGTGGCTGGACTCGGCATCCATGTTCAGAGGGGCAGACTAGGCGTTTGACATTTCAACTTTAACCTGGAATCAAAGACACTTCAAAGAACAAGTGTAAAATAGGGTGTGTTACAGGAATTTGTATCAAATCGCCGCCATTATCCTTAGCCCCACGATGGGCACCAAACTGTTTACCCTCAAATCGTATAACAATTAAATTTGTAAGTGGGTTTAAGGATACGCGGATTAACTTGATACAAAGCGATAAATTAAGTTACTATTGAATAAATAAAGATAAAATAAATTCAAACCACACGAGTTGAATAGCTTCAGTCTTAGTGAAATAGCCACTCTCGAGCTAGGCTTACCACGACCAGTACAGATGAAAAATAACAAGAGCTAAAGACGGAGAAAATAATAATATATTGCTTTTGAGTGCGTGTTACAATATACTTCATGAACTATCAGACCCCTTTTATATAGTAGAAAAATTCTATTTTAGATACAACTCTATAAAAGGTAAAAAATCTTCTGACTCACTGATTGCCAGTTCCTTATTGATACATGTCGAGATCCCTGCCGTGATATTCGGCTGGTCATGGATATTTCGGCTTTCTATTGGTTATGCTGGATTGTCTGTTCTTCGAAGTCATTCGAGGTCAAGACCGATTCTAGAATTATGGTCTCGATATTCTCAAGAGCAGGCGTCATACCCCTGGGTTCTGGTCTGGTGAAACTTTGACCCGGTTTCAGTCCCTTGCTGCCATGTCTCGAGCCTGAATTATTTTGTCGGCAATCGGGATGCACCCTAATATCGATTTCATCCGTATACAGTTTCTTTTTTATTTATTTGTTACCATAACATGTATAAAGTGATGCTTTTCAAATGCCATTTTTCTTCTTCTCTCGTTGTCTTCTGCCCGCTATATGAGTAGGAATTAAGGGATGCAAGGTAGTCAACCTTGTTCTTTATTAAATGAGGTTACGTTGTACTATACATTGATTTCTTCTATCATGTCATTAATATGATAATTACAGATAAAGTTCATAAAAAGTACTATTAGCCTTAAGGGTAATGCATGTTACCTATTACATAAAACACATTAATTAATAGTGTCAAAAAATTAATATTATAAATATATATAAGTAAAATTGTCTTTCATTACTTAAACGTTTGCTTCAGTGTAACCCTTACCCACCCTACCCTTCCACCCTTCCTCAAAAGGAAAAAAGAGAAAAGTTCCAAATAATAACTCAAGCGTGACCTAATAGATTGCTTTCCACGTTCGATTGATGTGACGAAAATTTAAGTGGCATGTAAATTTGAAGCTGTGTATATCATTGTCATGTCACATCAAAGATGAAACAATGGTTCTTGCATGCCAAGTTTTTGGCAAGAATGAGACTACAGAAGGAAGAATATAAGGCCCTATTGTCCATAAAAGAAAAAAAATTGCATTTTTTTGGGTCAAAAATATGTTTGTCCGTCAACTTTTGTAAGTTTCTGAAATTTTCTCGAAAATGAGTTTTTTAAAAATCAATTTCAACATTCTCAGAAAAATCTTTTTCCCCACTCATAATATTATAATATTTTTTCAAGTGAAATGCATGTCCAAACATAATTTCAAATTTCAAATACTATTTTTCAACATTAATCCAAATACTACTTTTTTCAAAAATTATAATTTTTATGTTCAAATGCCTACAAAGTATACAAAAAGTAATCAACAACAACAACAACAACAAACCTAGTAGTTTCCCACGAGTGGGGTCTGGGATAGGGTAGATGTACGCAGCCTTACCCCTACCTCTGGAAGGGTAGAGAGGCTGTTTCAGATAGACCCTCGGCTAGAGAACGACTGAAAAAGAAAAAGTAATTGCAACAGGTAGGAATAACAGCAAGATGAAATAAGATCGAATCCAAAAATGCAGTCAAACTCTAGGTAATAATAGCCATCTATGAATAAAAGATAACTTACTAACACTATACAAAAAGTAATCGATAAGAATAAATTATTGGTTGCTTAATTATTTTTTTAAAAAAATATTTAGTTATCTAGTATTCGAAATTTACTAATCCGAATTCGTATTACAACGGGCTCATTATGAGAATTTTAGGTAAAAATTATATGGGACACCCTATTTGTTCACCCCCATTTAACATGTACACTTTTTTTTAAAAAAAAATTAAGTAATAATCAATTTTTGGTAACTTCAGATGCATTTCTCTCTTCTTCTTCGTTGCTACCTTCTTCTTCTCTGTCAAGTTTCATGTATCTAGGAGCCGTTTAGTTTCTTCTTTTTCTTCTTAATTACAAAATACCATTATAGGTTGTGCTTAGGGTTTCTTTTTCTTCTTCTTAGTTGTTAAATGTGTTTGTTAGATTTATTATTATATTGACAATTTGATAATAGGGGTTTGTACTTTATGATATTTGAAAGTTCTGTTTCAAATTTGGGCTAATTTGGAGTAGATTTGGACTTTGAATCGTGTGTTGAATTATTAAAAAAAAAAATTCAGAACTTAAGATCTAATGTCTTAAGTTGCACTGAAGAGATAGAACTACTTAAGATCCTATTTTCTAAAGTTGCATTGGAAAGATAGAAAAACTTTAGATCCAATTCTGAAGTCCTAAATTTGTAACTTTAGATGCGAATTCTAAAGTGATCAATTACGAATTTTAAGTGTGTTCCGAAGTGGATAAATTTTATAAATTTTTACGTAATATGAGTATAACTTTCATGACGACCTCAAAATTGAGTATTTGCGAACTTTCCCCAAATTTTAGTGCGTCCTAGGTACAAGTTTTTAGCGCTTTCTACCTATGGTAGCTTAGTTTTATGTGAGCCTTTTTAAACAATTTATGTTTTCTCCCTAAGGGTAAGTTCTGCGTTGTTTTCTATTGACTTCGAACACCCAAACAATCTATTTGTACAAATAATTTAGGCATGTATTTGAAATTTTCTTGGAATTGGTAACGCGAAATAAGGTCATTCTAGCCCATTGATTATTCTATCCCGGATCATCGACATCATACGCTCTACTAAATAAATTTCGGAAAAAACCATACGAAGTAGCACGAATATCTCCAATAGTTACTCTATTTCCATCAATAGCCAGTGGTTAGTTATATAAACTCTCTTTTAATTTGTTTATAGAAATAAGTCATTGATAAATTATTAATTTGAATTGCCATTAGAATCTTTAATTTTTTTAATTTGATTATTTTAATTGAATTTATTCCAATTATATAGTACTTCAAATTTATTTAGAATACGACCATAAAGAAAATAATATTTTTGATTTTTTTCTAGACAATTATGATATTATTGTATCATTTTCTTCTGCTGATCAGTGGTTATTTTTTATCTAACCTCTCCTTGACTTTGTTTACCCTATAAATCGGATAACAATTGAATTTTGTTCGTGGTACTAAGGATCCGTAAACCAGTTGATACTTGAATAACAATATAATGAAATAACTAAAATACCAGAAAGAAATACTGAACCGTTGGTGACGGTGAAGAAAGTGAAGAGCTATAAACCTTTATGAGCAATAATAATTTTTATATTTTGATAGTTAAAGAGAGAAGAACTTTTATTCACGTCTTTTTTTCCCTCCCTACAACTATGAGCCAAAATCCCTTCTTATAGGTTACAATTACTGTTACAAACATGGTAAGTTACTGATTATGGGATAAATCCCATAAAATCCGTGATAGAATATTCCCAAATCACGTTGTAACGATTGGGACGGTTGAGACAATCAATCTTGGCGAAATATCCGGAGATGAGCTAAATGTGCGGCTTGAGTCCGGTATCCGGTCTTCGATCTATGACATCTCCCAGTCGGTCGCATCCTGTTCCAGTTGCGTCGAATACCGGACCCATCTCTTTTCTATCTATGCACCCGATGTCCACACCTTAATTCCTTCTAATTGAGTCAGTCCTGACCCGAACCCGTGTAGAAATACTTTACCCAATACAGATAGTCCCCTCGTTTATTAGAGAGTAAGGATAATAAACGATGTGAATTTGCAATTACCGACCTATCGTAGCTCGAAACCGATACATCCGGTAGTGGAGATACCGAATTGATACTCATCCTCGAAAGCAAATAGATTGTGACGACATCTTTATGACGTTTGAATAATGCCAAAATAAGCAATCATCATGAGTCCCATCCTTGGTTATCGTGTATGCTGCAGGCATTTAATGTGTGCATTTAATGCCTGACCGTTTCGTGCTTTGTGCCGCCGCCTCCAGTGAAGTATAAATACCTCTTTTACCAATAGATTAATCTTTTTCACCTCTTCATCCATTAACGTTTCTTCTTCTTTTACTTTTACTTTCTAACCTTCGAACCCTTCGTTGAAACTGACTTCTAATATTTCAATGGCGAAAACCTCCAAATCTATCCCTCCTAGACCAAATTCTCCCACTGATACGGCTCGCACTGACGAACCTTCATCGGAGCCGCCGCTGAAAGCCTTCGTCCCCGTAGGGTGCCCTACTAGTTCTGACTTTAAAGTTGAGAAGGTATCTTCGGTTCCCGGTCGTGGCGAACCTGTATCGGAATACATTAGCTCAATCACCCATAATCATCTTGATAGGGTGAAGGCTGAATGTCATTGGGAAGATAAAGAGGTGGTTGTTCCTTCTCAAAACGAATCCATTATTACCCACGTTGAGGGATATATCAGCGTGTATACCTACCCCTTTACCCTGGGGCCTATAGATCCGATAATAGTGGAATTCTGTAGGAGGTTTGAAGTCACGCTAGGTCAAATCCACCCTTCCATGTGGCGAATCGTATACCTTTTCCGTTTTTTCGTGGACAAGGTCGAGGGTGATCATCCCTTTACTCTCGACCACTTACTCCGTTTGTATAGTCCTCGTATGTTTCGAGGGGGGTTAATCAAGCTAACTCGTCGAGCCAGTAAACCTCCATTTTCTAGCATCGATGAGGACAGAGATCGGGGTTGGATGAGCCGATTCGTCCGAATAAAGACCTCGGACCTGATCCCTGCAGATAGTTTGCCATTTCCGGAGAAGTGGAATGTCAATCGTGAGTATCTCTTTGATTATTCCTTTCTTGTTGCTGTTTTTCGACATATGACTGGAAATTTTTACTGTTTAGCCGTTCCCTAAACTCCGGCTGCTATCAAAAATTTGGCGGGCTGGATTAGCAAAATAGCGGCCCAATGGACTTACTCGGAACGGGCTTGGAAAGAGATTTCAAAAGGGTTGTGGGAGGCCAAAAATCATGGTAAGATCCTTTGATTAAAGCATTTATTAATAAGCCAATACCATATACTTTAATTCCGAAAAGCATGATTTGTAGGTCTATCCAAGGATGCCGAGTTGAGGTCGGCAGTCCTTTGTCCTCTGCCGATACCGGCCTCGGAAACAAGGGACAAAAGAAAGGGGGGTTCCAAACAGGTCGAGCCCGCAAAAAGAGTGAGAAGGACCAAAATGCTGGCTCGTAAAGCCACCCTTACTGTTGTCTCCTCGAGCGAAAATTCGGAGGAGAAGGAGTCCAAACTTAGTCATCGCCGTTCTACCCGGAAAGTCCCCGAGTCGGTGGCAGATGATGCCGATGCATCTCATGGTGATGCGGGGGAAAGGGTCAGAGATACAGCTGAGTCTCCGGCCCTAATGCAGGAGCCTCTCGTTCTTCCCGGAACGGCTCATTCCTTCTCCTTTACGGGAACTTCGCTGAAGGAGTCCGGTCGTGCTTGGGCGCAGACACCGGGAGGAGTACCGGCCATGGAAGGGAGCTTCGAAACATATTTCGATGGGGTGCCATCGTCCAATACTTTTGGCCTTGACATCCCTAGGAAGAGTCCTCAGGCCGAGTCGAGCAAGGTTCCGGCCGTTGATAAGCTGGTCGACAAGTTTCCTGCTCCGAGCCTGAACCCTGATCGAAAAAGGATAATAACTTTCTCCGTCCCTGAGGATGCCCGGGCTTTGGGCCCACCGGTTGGTATAGCGAGCTATTTCCATCACATGGCGACGGAGGAAGACCGGGCCGCCATGGACGCTGTGGATTGGGCATGTCCTTACAACGAAGCACAACAGGCACAGATCAAGGTACGTGCTCTCTCTTATATCGGCTTCTATTCTGATTCTGATCTTTACATAATTCTTCCTGGCTTTTTTGATCGTAGTCATCAGTGCTTTATCATGGAATGTTCCTTCGTGTTAAGGAAGGAGTGGAGCTAGAATCATATAGACGTCGGGAGCTTGAAGATAAGTTTTTGGAAACTCGGACCGAGCTGAACCTTTTGAAGAAAGAGCATGCTTCCTGTGTTGACCGGTTAGAAACAATGAGCAGACAATCGGAACGGCTACAGGCTGAGTACGGTGAGTCCAAGGCCGAGTGGAAATCTCAAGCAGAGCAACTAAGTGCGGAGAAGCTGGCTCTCCAAGAACGGATCGAGGCATTACTGAAGGTTAATGAATCTCAACGCCTCGAAATCCAAAAACTTGGCTTAGACCGTGAGACCTTGTCTACTCGACTTCAGGAGGTGGAGGCCAAAGTTGCCAAAGCCAAAGATACGGCCGATGATTTGGTAGCCCAATATAGGGCCGATGCTGATGCGGCCAACCGGCAATCAAGGATGCTAGTTGACTATGCCAAGTGCCAAGCTCGTCTTGACGTTCTCATCGAACTTCAAAATCGCGGCCTCGACCTATCTTCGAACGTTGCCGAGGCAACCAAAACCGAGGACGTTTTGAGAAGAAAAACGTTTCCTGAAGAATTCGAGGATGGCTCTGATTGACGTCTTTTCTTCTTCTGTCCCATTTCATGTAACTAATTTCCTTGTGCGATCCCGGATATATAAAATTTCAATCCTTGTTATCTTATTCGTGTAAGTGTTACCTTCTTGCAGCCTTGACATGCAATCATTTTTAATTGGTGCGCTATTGGTTTCAGTAGTTGGCCTGGCTTTATCAATATTGCTAACCGTCCTTAAACTTGTAAGAATTGTAGTCGTGTCTCAACAGGATCTTTGACCTTTGGTTTTAATTTGCAATTTAGACTTTTTTTCTTTATCCGAACCATGTTTCATATTCTGAGTGTGCTTTGGCTCTAAACACGATTCGGCTCGTCCGTCCTAGGACACATGTCTCGTTCATTTTGGCATGAGTCTCGATGGCGAGCTAGCTTGGCTTTTGCCGTAATTAAACTTGCACGGTCTAGCCTTAGCTACGATTTGACCCAAATTCTACTTCAATGCGATTTGGCCTTAGCCATAGCTTATTTTGCCGGTCTCAATTTAGTACGGTTTGGCCTTGGCCATAATTTGATTTGAGATTACCGGTTGTAATATGGTTTGGCCTTGGCCATAATTTCATTTGAGATTGCCGGTTTCAATACGGTTTTGGCCTTGGCCATAATTTGATTTGAGATTACCGGTTGCAACATGGTTTTGGCCTTGGCCATAATTTGATTTGAGATTACCGGCTTCAGTACGGTTTGGCCTTGGCCATAATTTGATTAACCGGATTTTGCCTTTTCAGGTTTTTAGTTTCTTTGTCCCCTTGCGCTTCGATTGCTTGTGAAATAATAATGCAAAGAAAAACCCTTAGGTTCTAAGAAGCGAAGTAGGCATCAAATTGCATTTGCTATTATTTTGCGCAATAATACATTTCGGCGGTCGAACATGAGCTAGACCGTTCTACTTGGGTACGGCTCCTTAGGCCGTTTGACCCTTACATTGATTCCTAATGGTCCTCACCTTAGCT
The DNA here is from genome assembly GCA_002018475.1 of Nicotiana obtusifolia. Classification (NCBI taxonomy): domain Eukaryota; kingdom Viridiplantae; phylum Streptophyta; class Magnoliopsida; order Solanales; family Solanaceae; genus Nicotiana; species Nicotiana obtusifolia. The sequence goes on along the minus strand of MCJB01052207.1, from coordinate 4,250 downwards.
CCTTAAAACTGACTCTGTGAGAACGAAATTTTTCTTAGGTTGGATATAGTAGCACGACATGTATGCTGCCTCATTAAAAACCTTGCCGAAAAACCCAGGTTGGGACAAAAACGGTCGAAGGGAAAAAGAGTGCAGCGCGTGCTTTCAGCTTTTCTCATGTGGTAGTCTCCGTTAGACGATGGTTCTATCCTGCATACGTTAGTATTGAAAAAATAATGTAAGTTAATAAGAAAAAGGGGGAAAGATTACCTCAGCAGTAGTACTTCTTCAGGTGATTCACATTCCAGTTGTTGGGTAGCTCTTTCCCATCTACCATTCCCAGCTTGTAGGATCCTTTCCCGGTCGCCTTTAAAACGACATAAGGACCTTCCCAATTCGGTCCCAACTTCCCCTCATTGGGGTCTCGAGTGTTGAGGGTGACTCTTCTGAGCACCAAGTCCCCTATGTTGAAATACCGGAGACGGGCTCTCCGATTATAGTACCTTTCGATCTTTTGTTTTTGAGCCGCCATTCGTACTAGGGCGGCTTCCCTTCTCTCATCCAAAAGCTCTAAAGTGGTGTTCATAGCTTCTTGGTTAGCATTTTCAGTTGCATATTGGAAACGGACGCTAGGTTCGCCTACTTCAACCGGGATCAACGCTTCGGCTCCATAGACTAGAGAAAAGGGCGTGGCCCCGGTACTCGTTTTCTCAGTTGTCCGGTACGCCCATAGGATTTCGGGCAGCATCTCCCTCCATCTTCCCTTCGCATCGACTAATCTTTTCTTCAGATTTTGAAGGATGGTTTTGTTGGTCGATTCGGCCTGGCCGTTGCCGCTGGGATGGTATGGAGTTGATAATATCCTCTTGATTTTGTTGTCTTCAAAGAATTTTGTTATCTTGCTGCCGACGAACTGCTTCCCGTTATCACATACAATTTTGGAGGGCATTCCGAACCGGCATATAACATGATCCCATAGGAAATCTATCACCTCTTTCTCCCTAACTTTTTCGTAGGCCTGCGCTTCTACCCATTTGGAAAAATAGTCAGTAACAAAAAGAATGAATTGAGCTTTACCTGGAGCTCGAGGAAGCGGGCCCACTATATCCATTCCCCACTTCATGAATGGCCACGGAGAAAGGACCGAATGCAGCATCTCGGCCGGCAGGTGAATAAATGGTGCATGCCTTTGGCATTTTCTGCATTTGCGCACGAACTCCCTCGCGTCTCGTTCCATATCGACCCAATAATACCCGGCTCGGATTATTTTTCGAACCAATGCTTCCGAGCCCGAATGATTGCTGCATGACCCTTCGTGTATTTCCCTTAGTATGTACTCCGTATCTCCGGGACCAAGGCATATGGCTAGAGGCCCTCCAAAGGTTCTTCTGTACAAAGTTCCATCGTTGGTCAAGCAGAACCGGGCTGCCTTAATTCAAAGTGCTCTCGATTCTTTGGGATCTTGGGGAAGTTTGCCCGATTTCAGGTAATCTATATATTTGTTTCTCCAATCCCATGTCAGGCTCGTGGAATTGACCTCGGCATGGCCTTCTTCGACCACCGACCTCATCAACTGCACCACTTTCTCAGAGTCGACTTCATTATCATCGATCGTCGATCCCAGGTTGGCGAGAGCATCGGCCTCACTGTTTTGATCTCGAGGGATATGTTGCAAGGTCCATTCTTTGAATTTGTGTAAAGTAATCTGAAGTTTGTCCACGTATCTTTGCATGCGGCCTTCTCTAACCTCGAACATCTTGTTTATTTGATTGACTACGAGGAGAGAGTCACACTTGGCTTCAATCCCCTCTGCACCAAGACTCTTTGCTAATTCCAGTCCTGTAATCATAGCCTCATACTCGGCTTCATTGTTAGTCAACTTTACCGTTTTGATAGATTGCCTAATAACATTGCCGTTGGGGGGTTTCAGTACGATTCCCAAACCTGACCCTTTGGAGTTCGAGGCCCCGTCCGTGAACAGGGTCCATACTCCGGAGGGAGTCCCCGAGTTTGCTAGAAGTTCCTTCTCGACTTGGGGAATAAGGGACGGTGTGAAGTCGGCGATAAAATCGGCCAACACCTGAGATTTTATCGAGGTCCGAGGTCGATACTGGATATCGTACTCACTGACCTCTATGGCCCTTTTGGCCAACCGGCCCGATAGCTCGGGTTTATGCATGACGTTCCTAAGAGGGTATGTAGTTACAACGCATACAGGGTGACTTTGGAAATATGGTTTTAACTTTCTAGAGGCGCTTAGCAGGGCTAGTGCTAGTTTTTCTAAATGTGGGTATCTCGTTTCCGCTTCTCCTAATGTCCTACTAACACAATANCAACCAAAACCGAGGACGTTTTGAGAAGAAAAACGTTTCCTGAAGAATTCGAGGATGGCTCTGATTGACGTCTTTTCTTCTTCTGTCCCATTTTATGTAACTAATTTCCTCGTGCGATCCCGGATATATAAAATTTCAATCCTTGTTATCTCATTCGTGTAAGTGTTACCTTCTTGCAGCCTTGGCATGCAATCATTTTTAATTGGTGTGCTATTGGTTTCAGTAGTTGGCCTGGCTTTATCAATATTGCTGACCGTCCTTAAACTTGTAAGAATTGTAGTCGTGTCTCAACAGGATCTTTGACCTTTGGTTTTAATTTGCAATTTAGACTTTTGTTCTTTATTCGAACCATGTTTCATATTCTGAGTGTGCTTCGGCTCTAAACACGATTCGGCTCGTCCGTCCTAGGACACATGTCTCGTTCATTTTGGCATGAGTCTCGATGGCGAGCTAGCTTGGCTTTTGCCGTAATTAAACTTGCACGGTCTAGCCTTAGCTATGATTTGACCCAAATTCTACTTCAATGCGATTTGGCCTTAGCCATAGCTTGTTTTGCCGGTCTCAATTTAGTGCGGTTTGGCCTTGGCCATAATTTGATTTGAGATTACCGGTTGCAATATGGTTTGGCCTTGGCCATAATTTCATTTGAGATTGCCGGTTTCAATACGGTTTTGACCTTGGCCATAATTTGATTTGAGATTACCGGTCGCAATATGATTTGGCCTTGGCCATAATTTCATTTGAGATTGCCGGTTTCAATACGGTTTGGCCTTGGCCATAATTTGATTAACCGGATTTTGCCTTTTCAGGTTTTTAGTTTCTTTGTCCCCTTGCGCTTCGATTGCTTGTGAAATAATAATGCAAAGAAAAACCCTTAGGTTCTAAGAAGCGAAGTAGACATCAAATTGCATTTGCTATTATTTTGAGCAATAATACATTTCGGCGGTCGAACATGAGCTAGACCGTTCTACTTGGGTACGGCTCCTTCGGCCGTTTGACCCTTACATTGATTCCTAATGGTCCTCACCTTAGCTCCTTAAAACTGACTCTGTGAGAACGAAATTTTTCTTAAGTTGGATATAGTAGCACGACATGTATGCTGCCTCATTAAAAACCTTGCCGAAAAACCCAGATTGGGACAAAAACGGTCGAAGGGAAAAAGAGTGCAGCGCGTGCTTTCAGCTTTTCTCATGTGGTAGTCTTCGTTAGACGATGGTTCTATCCTGCATACGTTAGTATTGAAAAAATAATGCAAGTTAATAAGAAAAAGGGGGAAAGATTACCTCAGCAGTAGTACTTCTTCAGATGATTCACACTCCAGTTGTTGGGTAGCTCTTTCCCATCTACCGTTCCCAGCTTGTAGGATCCTTTCCCGGTCACCTTTAAAACGACATAAGGACCTTCCCAATTTGGTCCCAACTTCCCCTCAGTGTTGAGGGTGACTCTTCTGAGCACCAAGTCCCCTATGTTGAAATACCGGAGACGGGCTCTCCGATTATAGTACCTTTCGATCTTTTGTTTTTGAGCCGCCATTCGTACTAGGGCGGCTTCCCTTCTCTCATCCAAAAGCTCTAAAGTGGTGTTCATAGCTTCTTGGTTAGCATTTTCAGTTGCATATTGGAAACGGACGCTAGGTTCGCCTACTTCAACCGGGATCAACGCTTCGGCTCCATAGACTAGAGAAAAGGGCGTGGCCCCGGTACTCGTTTTCTCAGTTGTCCGGTACGCCCATAGGATTTCGGGCAGCATCTCCCTCCATCTTCCCTTCGCATCGACTAATCTTTTCTTCAGATTTTGAAGGATGGTTTTGTTGGTCGATTCGGCCTGGCCGTTGCCGCTGGGATGGTATGGAGTTGATAATATCCTCTTGATTTTGTTGTCTTCAAAGAATTTTGTTATCTTGCTGCCGACGAACTGCTTCCCGTTATCACATACAAT
>MCJB01052206.1:0-24480 GCA_002018475.1 Nicotiana obtusifolia | reverse complement strand
GTAAGAGACATACAACCTGTACCATCTGAATGCCTCTGAGGGCGACTAACCATGTCATGTCTGACATGCATATGCATATACATATATTTATATCCTTTTGAAAATCATCATATACATATATACGCCTCTGTGGGCCTCATCATCATCTCAGACATATGCCTCCGTGGGCCTCCTCATTATCATACCCAACTGATCAGTGGCTGCACAATAGGTGCCATACCCGGCCGACTATAGCGCGGCTCGGTAGAGTAAAATAGCTGTCGACTATAGTGCGGCTAAGTAGAGTAAAACATATACATATGTATAGTTGCACAATAGGTGCCATACCCGGCCAACTATAGCGCGGCTCGGTAGAGTAAAATAGATAATGCATGCTGGACTCATAAGAGTCATACTACCATGGTGAAATAATAACATATCAATCCTCCCATAAGAGGGGAAACAATATACGTACTGCTACCTTCTAAGAGTAGAGTATCTTTGGGGTTCGTTCATTGCATTGTGTACAGTCAGAGTCGTGCAAAAGAAGGAAAAGGATAGTCTCACATACCTTGCAATACTTTCCAATCTCAAGCTATGAAACTTCCACGACTTCTTAGTCTACAATAAGAGAAAGGACACTTCGTTATCGTTTAAGCGTCGCAACTATTATGTATCGACTGTAACCTATTTTGCAATAAAACGGACAGCACCTCCCCTATATATATGACTTCACACAAGTCCAAACAGTCACCAAACAGCCAAACAACATCAATAAGAATCATATCAAACCTCCCAAAACAGTCCACGCACAAACCAATCACTTCATACGTACAATGGCCACTATAGTCGTGTCAAACGATCCGGAAATGTTATGAACAACTATCAGGCCACAACCCTAAATATATATGGTGTTTCTTCACACCCTTCCTCATCCAAAACTCCACAAATCAGTAGTATAACATGCAGCCTTACAGCAACACAAAACAATCCACAAAACAGTCCGCTACAAGTGAATAACTTGAACTCACGGCTTCCGATCACCGTCCTGTGAGTTCTTACACACATAGAACGACTTACCAAGACTTAACAGTAGAAAACATGTATTAAATAGAGCATTAAACTCATCTTGCTTGTTAGATAACTCAGCCCTTGCTTTGGTTCCTCAAACTCTAGGGTTTACCTTCAACTAGAACTTGAAAGAGGGGAAAATCGATTAGGGTTTGTGTGGGATTATTTTGGGGAGGGGTTGCAGGGGTTCTTTTCGGTTTTGAAGCTGTGAAATAATAGTGAATTAACTGGCTTTAGAAGCTTTTAAAAGCCCTCTCTTGATCGACTTGGGGCTTTTAAATTTTAGCCCTTAATTTTGGCAAGTAGGTGATGCACCTACTTGTCACCTACCAGCCTCCGCAGTTCTACGGAAATACAATTATCTCAATACTCCGAGATCGTATTGACAAACGGTTTGAAGAATTGGAAACTAGACTCATAGAACTTTAATTTGGTAGGTAGATAAACCCGTAATTCCTTGTCAATTGGGAGAAAATCGCAGAAATATTTGACCTAACGTTTAAGTAAAATTGTGAACCTAAGTTGCGACAACTTTTGTTGACTTTTGTTTCATAACTCTTTTGACTTCAAGACTTATGAAACGGATATTATATCATTCAAATACCTTAAAACATGACCTCTTGTTGATGTTAACCACCTCTCGATTTACCCAAAAATGCGAGTTACAACATCCTTAACTCGTTTATCTTCTAATACTTATTAACCACCCTTATACACCTTTGCATTATTTAAGACCAATAGGACTAAACTCTTATTGTCTCAAAGGTAATTCTCTTCTCGAACCTAGGTAGACTATCTTGCGGTGTAATCTAACACGTACAAATATGGGTTATAACACCTTAATCCCCTCACTCGACACGACATGACCCAAAAATGCCACCAAATCAAGCCACAATTCATAGTTTGAAAATTTTGCATACAACTTCTTTTCTCTCAAGGTCTGAAGCACGGTCCTCAAGTGCTACTCATGATCCTCTCGGCTCCGAGAGTACACCAATATGTCATCAATAAACAAAATGAGAATGTGTCAAGATAGGGCTGGAATACACTGTTCACCTAGTACATGAATATTGTTGGGGCGTTGGTTAGCCCAAATGACATCACAAGGAACTCGTAATGACCATACCGAGTCCTAAAGGCAGTCTTCGAGATATCTGGCTCCCGAATATTCAACTGATGATAGCCTGACCACAAATCAATCTTTGAGAACACTCTGGCACCCTATAGCTGATCAAATAGGCCAACAATACGTGGAATTGGATACCTTAACCTTGTTCAACTGGCGATAATCAATACAAATGCGCATAGAACCATCCGTCTTCTTTACAAACAAGATCATAGCACCCCAAGGCAATACACTGGGCCGAATGAAACCCTTATAAAGCAACTCTTGCGACTGCTCCTTTAACTCCTTCAACTCTGCTGGGGCCATACGATAGGGTGGAATAGAAATGAGCTAAGTGTCCGGCAATAAATCAATACCAAAAATGAAATTCCTGTCGGGGCTGCATGCCCCGAAGATCTCCCGGAAATACATATGGATAATCCTTCACTATCGGAACTGATTCAACAGTAGGAGTATCAACACTGACATCTCTCACATATGCTAGATACACATCACATCCCTTTCCAACTATCCGCTGTGCCTTAAGGAACGACACTACCCTTCTAGGAACATAATCTAAAGTACCTCTCCATTCTAACCGTGTCAAACGTGGCATAGCTAACGTCACCGTCTTGGCGTGACAATCAAGGATAGCATGATAGGGCGACAACCATCCCATGCCAAAATAACATAGAAATCTACCATACTGAGCAATAATAGATTGGCTCTAGTCTCAAAACAACCAAGAACAACTAAACACGACCAATACACACGATCAACAACAATGGAATCTCCCAGGGGCATGGACACATAGACAGTGGAACTCAAAGTGTCACGGGATATACCCAAATACAAAGCAAAATAAGGTGATACATTGGAATAAGTGGAGTCTGAATCAAATAAGATGGATGCATCTCTAGGACAAACCGGAATAATACTTGTGATAACTGAGTCGGATGCTACTACCTCCGTCTTAGTAGGAAGAGCATAATATATAGCCTGACCTCCCCCTCTAGGGCATAATATATGGCATGGCTGGCTATACAGATGGAGAGACAACTGGTGCGGTAACCACGGTCTGAGAAGCCTGAGGACCTTGTGGAATATGCGGAGCCTGAGTAGTCTATAGAGGTGCACCCCTCTTGAGTCTGGGGCATTCCCTCACCATATGACGAGTGTTACCACACTCAAAACAAGCTCTCCAAGGAACGTGGCTGCTGAGACTGACTCGGGCCTGGTCGGCTGGACTGACCGCTGAAAGCACATCGTGCAAGAGGTGCACTATATAGTGACAGTGCATAATGGGAAACCTGCGACCTGGGAGTTGCCGAAATACTGCTGGAAGCTGGAAGTGCTGAATGAACAGGGCGGCTCACATAGCCCCTACGATGATGGGCTGCAACTGGGGCACGGGCACCATTATATGTGCCAGAATCTCGAGGCTTCTTGGCCTCCCTCTCTTGTCTCTCCTAGGCCCACAAACCCTCTAGTCTCTTAGCAATCTCCACTACCTGCTGGTATAAGATGTCCATCTCCAATTCTCGAGCCATGCTAAAACTGATACCGGGGTTAAGGCCCCTGATAAATCGACGAACTCGCTCTCTTACAGTTTGTTCCTAATACTTTAGGGAACAAACTCCCTTATGAACATCTCTGAAAACTGATCCCAAGTGAGTGAAGTTGCCTCGGTCGGGCTACCTAACTCATATGCTCGCCACCACTGATAAGCCATATGTTAATCTGGGGGCGCGACTTTGATTCTGCAGCTATGCTATGACCGCCTGTTGGGCCTTTAACATTTCGAAGATCACCCACAGATTGATCTCGTTGCCTTCACCTTCCGGCGTACCCCGAGTCATTGGACGGGCTCCTCCATGAACGCTATTCTCAGGGTCGGTCCACGGTTGGCGTCGATGGCCACATGTGAGTGGTCTGCAAATGGGACTCTGTTGAGATCAACAAGCGGTAGCTCATTGCTAGGCACTATATTATTGTTTTCGTCGTGATGGCTAGATTCAACATCAACGCTCAAGTGAGCAAACTAAGAGTTTGACATTTTTAGGTTGACCCAAAATTAAAATCTCAAAGAACAAGCGTAAAACAGAGTATGTTATGAAAATTTATATCAAATTACCACTTTTACCCTTAGCCACATGGTGGGTAAACCAAACTGTTTACCCTTAAAATTGATTGCAACTGAATTTATACGTGGTTTTAAGCATATGTAGATTAATCCAATACAAGGGATCAATAATGTTAGATAAGCAAATGAAAGATAGAATAAATTGCCAAACCAATAGTAGTATTTTATTCGGGCTCAGTTGTGGGCTTAATAATTAATTTGCCTTCGACTCGCAGCCAATATATATATATATATATATAGGAAAAGCTATGAACAAGAACAGAACCTTTGAATAGCTTAGAAATAGAGGAAACAAGTTTATAATTCCTTGATATGTATGTTACAGTGTCTTTATTGAATGATTAACCTCCTCTTTATATAGTAGCGGAGTTTTACCCTAAGTACAATTCTAAGAAAGGTAAAAATCTTCCTTTTCGCTAATCACTGTTCTGCTGCTGATACGGGCCGAGATCCATGCCGTGGTATCCGATTGGGCACGGATATCATGGATATTTTTTAATCGTGTAAGGACATTTGGTAATGCTTTTCAAGGTCTAAGAACTCGAACCGGATCGGGGGGGCATGGTCTTGATGGCTATGAGGGCAGGTGCTTTGTTCGGGCCTTGATACGAGAGGCTCCTATCTTTGATTTCAATTCCTTGTAGTTACGTCCTTGCTTCGTTTGCCCCACCAAAAAATCGGGATGCTTATTAGCCTCGGTTTTACCCGTATACATCAGGATAATTCTTCTCATGCACCTTCAGCTGTCTACACGCATAGGAAATCACCCTATCATCCTGCATCAACACCGCGCCTAGGCCAACAAGTGACGCATCACAATACATAGTATAAGACCCCGAACCCGTAGACAACACCAATACTTGGGCCATAGTCAAAGCTATCTTGAGCTTTTGAAAGCACTCCGAACACCCCTCGGTCCACCTGAACAGAGCACCCTTCTAGGTCAATCTAGTTATAGGTGCAGCAATAGATGAGAATCCCTATACGAAACGATAGTAATACCCTGCCAAGCCAAGGAAACTCTGGTTCTCAGCTGAAGACGATTTGGGCCAACTCTGCACTACTTCAATCTTCTTTGGGTCTACCTTAATCCCCTCACTCAACACGACATGACTCAAAAATGCCACCGAATCAAGCTAGAATTCATAGTTTGAAAATTTTGCATACAACTTCTTTTCTCTCAAGGTCCGAAGCACGGTCCTCAAGTGCTGCTAATGATCCTCCTGGCTCCAGGAGTACCCCAAGATGTCGTCAATAAACACAATGAGAATGAGTCAAGATAGGGCTGGAATACACTGTTCATTGAGTGCATGAATGTTGTTGGGGCGTTGGTTAGCCCAAATGAAATCACAAGGAACTCGTAATAACCATACCGAGTCCTAAAGGCAGTCTTCGAAATATTTGGCTCTCGATTCTTCAACTGATCATAGACTGACCGCAAATCAATCTTTGAGAACACTCTGGCACCCTATAGCTGATAAAATAGGTCATCAATGCATGGCAATAGATACATGTTCTTCACTATAACCTTGTTCAACTGGCGATAATCAATACACATGCGCATAGAACCATCCTTCTTCTTTACAAACAAGATCGGAGCACCCCAAGGCGATACATTGGGCCGAATGAAACCCTTATCAAGAAACTCTTGCGACTGCTCCTCTAACTCCTTCAACTCTGCTGGGGCCATACGATATGGTGGAATAGAAATGGGTTGAGTTTCCGACAATAAATCAATACCAAAATCGATATCGCGGCATGCCCGGAAGATCTGCCGCAAATACATTTGGATAATCCCTTACTACTGGAACTGACTCAACGGTAGGAGTATCAACACTGACATCTCTCACATATGCTAGATGCGCATCACATTCCTTTCTAACTATCCGCTTTGCCATAAGGAACGACACCACCCTGCTAGGAACGTAATCTAAAGTTCCTCTCCACTCTAACCGCGTCAAACCTGGCATTGCCAATATTACCGTGTTGGCGTGACAATCAAGGATAGCATGGTAGGGCGACTACCAGTCCATGCCCAAAATAACATCATAATCTACCATACTGAGCAATAATATATCGACTCTGGTCTCAAAACAACCAAGAACAACTAAACACGGCCGATACATACGATCAACAGCAATGGAATCTCCCACAGGCGTGGACATATAGACAGGGGAACTCAAAGAATCACAGGACATACCCAAATACAAAGCAAAATAAGGCGATACATTGGAATAAGTAGAGTCTGAATCAAATAAGACGGATGCATCTCTATGACAAACCAGAACAATACCTGAGATAACTGAGTTGGATGCAACCGCCTCCTTCCTAGCAGGAAGAGCATAATATATGGCTTGGACCCCCTCTCTAGGGCATAATATATGGCCTGGTTGGCTGTGCAGGTGGAGTGACAACTGGTGCGTTAACCACGACCTGAGAAGCCTGAGGACCCTGTGGAATATGCGGAGCCTGAGTAGTCTGTGGAGGTGCACCCCTCTTGAGTCTGGAAAATCCCTCACCATATGACGAGCATCACCATACTCAAAACAAGCTCTCCAAGGACGTGGCTGCTGAGATTGACTCAGGTCTAATCGGCTGGACTGACCACTGAAAGCACCCCGTGCAGGAGGTGCACTAGATAGTGGCAGTGCATAATGGGCAACCTGGGACCTGGGAGCGGTCACAAAACCATTTCACGGGCCACTCATCGACCGCGGAACAAGCATGAAGATTTTTTTGGAGGGAGGTTCTTCGATGCATTATGCGATCGCAGAACAGGTCTGCGGATCGCATGATAGCCGCAGAGTGGGGCAGGAGTGCCCAGTTCCAAGGGCCATTTTGCGGCCCATTTGCGGACCGCAGAAGCTGTATGCGGTCGCATATGCGATAGCAGAAGATGTTTTGGAGCTTCATTTTTCTAATTTTATAAACCCGACCCCATTCTTATAAAACATTGTTAAGGGTCATTTTCAAAGGTTCAAACTTACATTTTAGAAAGAGAGGAAGGTGGTTTAGAGAGAGGAAGGTGGTTTAGAGAAAGGAGGAGTTCTAAGTGATTTGATCATCAATATTTGCTCAAACATTAAAGATTTCTCCAGGGTAATTCACATGTTCTTCAACCAAAAGGTAAGATTCTACACCCTATATCTTAATTTCGAAATGGGTACCTAGTAAGGAATTTCTTGGGTATGGGAGTTGTTTATTTTACATGCATGTACCATCTAGGGTAGTAGGAAGATTGTTGAGCTCTTTTGTGGGAACTTTGGGTAGTGGGGTGAAAGAATCCACCGTAGAAGGACCCTAAAGCCTTAATGCATGCCTAGTGTTTGGTAAAACGCTCCAATGAGCTGATACCATGAATATTTTCCTAACTTGTGTTCAGTTTTGCTATGTCTCTAAACAGATTGAAGTTGCTAGGATTTGCCGAACTCTGTAGTGAATTAAGGGGAGCTCTTTTGAGGTATGAAGGCTAAACTCTTCTTCTAATATCAGAATTTTCGAACCCTTGTAAAATTCTATCATGCGTACTCAAACTTGAAACGCTATTGATGTGGGATGCTCAAGCTAGTAAATTTATTCTCAAATTGCATAACGTGCCTAAACCCTCATGTATTAAAAATTGTCTATTGTGACAAAATTATGTTACACCCATTGTGGGATGAAGGTATTGTATGAAATCAATGTGATTTAGCACTCATTTCTCATATGGTGAAACCTTATGAACTTACACTGCTAAGGCCAAAGGTGCCAAATGGTTGATTTGAAAGGGAACTCTTTTGTACAAGCTATTATAGTTTTGGGACCCTAAATTATGGTATTGTGAGTACACCTCCACCCGCATATATTGGGGTGAGACGGCGGGGCCGCTTAATGTAGTGTTTTGATATTGTGAGTACACCTCCACTCGCATATATTGGGGTGAGGCGGCGGGGCCGCTTTGTGTAGTTTTGTGATATTGTGAGTACACCTCCACTCGCATATATTGGGGTGAGGCAGCGGGGCCGCTTTGTAAAGTGTTATGATATTGTGAGTACACCTCCACCCGCATATATCAGGGTGAGGCGGCGGGGCCACTTTGTGTAGTGTTGTGGTATTATGACTACACATCCACCTGTATACATTGGGTGAGGCAGTGGGGCCGCTTTGTGTAGAGTTACTGGTATTGTGATTGCACCTCCACCCGCATACATTGGGATGAGGCGGCGGGGCCACTCTGTGTAAATATAGTTGTAGAGAATCCCCGACTTGAAGTTTGTAAATGTTATTGAAAGCTCTTACTAAATTTGTTGTGGCTTAAACGGCTAATTAAGCCTTCTATTGTTACTATAACTCATCGTAAGTCATATTGTATTTCCAAGTCCTTGAATAGGTCTTTGGTTTTCATACTAGTACTATTCGATATGTACTAACGTCCCTTTTGCCAGGGGCGCTGCATCTTTAATCGATGCAGGTGGTTCCAAGACATTGACCAGTGACAGCGGTACACTCTTCTCTCAACTGACTTGGTGAGCCCCACTTCTTTCCGAGGTTGTGCATCTTTTGTTCCGTGTGTATTTTTTTGAGGTATAGCCATAGGCTTGTTGCTGGCAGTATCATTGTACTCTTTTATATCTATTAGAGGCTCCATAGACATAGTGTGGGTTGTGTATTAATGTGAGAAAGTTAAACTAAAGATGTCGTAATTGTAGCTCATGCTTCCACAGTAAAATTATAGTTGTGAAATGTATTGTTTTAGAGACATACAAATGAAGTATCTAATGGTAATGGAACTAGTGTTATCCATGAAACCTCGTGGTATTAATTAATGAAGTTTATATTCTCTTTATTTATGGGTGAGTTGGGTAGAAGAAAATCCAGCAGGCTTGCTCGGCCGGGCTATCTCGGTTAAGTGACAGTCGCGCTCCTCGAGGTCGGGGCATGACAGTCCTTCTCCAACTCTCGAGCCATACTGAAACTGATACCGGGGTTGAGGCCCTCGATAAATCGACGAACTCGCTCTGTGACAGTAGCAACCAAGGCTGGTGCATGCCTGGAAAATTCATTGAACTGGACTGCATACTCCAATACGGTCATAGAACCCTGGCGCAACTCCTCAAACTCTGCGCGCCATGCATCCTTAGGACTCTAGGGAACAAACTCCCTCATGAACATCTCTGAGAACTGATCCCAGGTGAGTGAAGATGCCTCGGCTAGGCTACCCAACTCATACGCTCGCTACCACTGATAAGCCACTCCCTTAAGCTGGAACATAGCGAAAGCAACCCCACTCGACTCCACAATACCCATAATACGGAGGATAAGGTGGCACTACTCAAGAAAACCCTGGGCCTATGAAGCCAAACCGCTGAAAGTAGGATGGTGGTACTTCCTGTACCTATCGAGCCTGAGCCGCTCCCCCTCAGAAGCTGCTACCCTAGCCTCGGGCTGAACTGGGATAACCCGCTGCACTGGTATGAACTCTAGGACCTGGTCAACCTAGGCTCGCTGCTCTAGGATACAGGTTGCGCAAGTATGTGCTCCTCCCTCGGCCAGAGATATGGCAGGAGCAAGTAGAATCAACTCCGCCTGAGCCAAAGTGTCAAACATGCTCAGAAACTAAGTGGAGTCTCCTGAAGTACAGGGGTAATAACAGTCGTCTCAGGTGCCTTCTCTCTAACTAAAACTATTGGTGGCTTCTCTCTAGCAGCTCAGGTAGGTGCTCTGACTACACCACGTGCCCGTCCTCGGCCTCTCGTGGCTATAGCAGGGGCGTGGGTATCTGATCATCAGATCCCGCTGTGTGTGTCCTCACCATCTGTAAGAGAATAGAAAGACGGAGATTTAGAATTTCGAAGTCAACAAAATCACACGATAAGATATTTAAGAAGTGAAATATTTCCTAACAGTTCGACAGCCTCTCGAAGATAAGCACAGACGTCTCTGTACCAATCCGCGATACTCTACTAAACTTGCTTGTGACTCATAACACCTATGAACCTAGAGCTCTAACACCAACTTGTCACAACCTCAGTTCCCCTCCGTAGGATGTCGTGATGGCACCTAGTCTCTAACACTAGGTAAGCCTAATAGTTATGCATAGATAACTGAAATAATAATTAATGTCTCAAAATCCAACAACTAGTATGAAGAAAATCTCCACAACTCAGTATATACATAATTGCCCAAAACCCAACGACATATAAGTCACAAGCTCTATGACGTAATACTGAATATCTATATACATTAGTATCTAACAAAGGATAAGGAAATAAATAGAATATGAAGAGGAGGGACTCCAACGCCTGCGGACGCTAGCAGGTATACCTTGAAGTCTCTACGCACGGACTCAAATCACTAATGCCTGGACTGGTAGGAGGTACTTGGTTCTGCATAAAAAGATTTGCAAAAGCATAGCATGAGTACACCACAATGGTAGCCAGTAAGTGCCAAGCCTAACCACGGTAGAGTAGAGACACGGTCAAGTCAAGGCCCTGCTGGAATAGATAAAAGACTGAACAAGTGTAAGGCAGTGTAATAATGACCATAATGAAATCGAAACAACAAATAGCATATCAAGGTTAGCTACACGAAACTAAAGCAATTAGTGCAACATGGAGAAAACAATTAATAATATGCTAAGGAACAACAACCAAAGACAAGTGCAAAAATGGAGAAATGCCAACAAGAGTCACTACCGAGGTACCTCCTCGTAGTCTCAAATCAAAAGAATAAATCACAATCTTTCATTGTATCACCGCGGGAGCCTTTACATTTAGTTTTGAAACTCATTTTTTCCCGAAATAGCATCCTGCATTTTAGCCCACCTTATCACACAGCATGACTTCTAGTAGTTACCCTACTAGCCACGCGTATCAAGCCTACCTTATCTCACCGCATGTGTTTCAATCCCAAAACCTTATACCACTGCATGCGTATTAATATCACAACAAGTCACAAATCGCACCTTAACTGCCTAATATCACAACTTGCCAAAGAAACCAAACAATAACAAAATTTTCACAGTAAAGAGCCCATGGCTCAACCATGATGTACACAAGAGTCTCAACAATAACAACCGGAATGAACAACTCAACAGAACGGTATTTCACAACTTAACACTTTGCCTCAATGTGATCACGGCCTTTATATCTCAATACCAATTTCAACAACAAAATATTCCACGATTTAACAACTTCAAGTAAAGAGTCCAAAGATCAAATGATGAATACGGAATAAGAAAACAAGAACTTCAATTAAACATGTTGGGCAATTAGAATGTAAGAGAATAAGACAAATAGACATGTGAACATATACTAGAAATGATGACTATAGTATGTTAAGGTAACTCAATTACTACATGAAAGGAATCTGCGTAGCTAAAACAGGTAATTTTCACATTTAGCCCGTGTGCACACTCGTCACCTCGCGTATACGGCTTTCACATACCACAATTATAACAACCAACGCAAATCCTAAGGGGTAATTTCCCCCACACAAGGTTAGGCAAGTCATTTACCTCAAATCGCGCTAACTCAATCCACTAATAGGCCTTTCCCTCGATTATCCAACTCTGAACGGCTCGAATCTAGCCAAAACAACTTCATACTATAAATATAAACTATAGAAAAACTATTTCGAACAATAAAATTATGATTTTTGCAACAAAAAAAAATCAACTCAAAAAGTCAACCTTGGCCCCCGTCTCAGATTCCGACCAATTTTACAAAAATCCGAACACCCATTCGATAACGACTCTAACCATACAAGAATTACTCAAATTCAACTTCTAGTCGCCTTTCAAACTCAAAAATTTAGTTTTAGGAAGTTTCTACCATTTTTCCCCAAATTTCCAATTCAAATCCCTAATTAGATGATGAAAATAGTGATAGATTCATGAAATATAGACCATACCCGGTTAATCACTTACTCCAACGATTTCCTTGAAATTCCCTCGAAAACTCGCCTCACACCGAGCTCTCTAGGTCCCAATTATGAAATATGAGATAGAACTCTCGTTTTGAAATTTAAGTTCTGCTGCTAGTGATTTCTTCTTCGCAAACGCGAAAAATGCCTCGTGTTCGCGAAGCACAAGAATGTTGCTGCGCAAAATTCATTTTACGCGAGTGCGGGAACCCACTCGCGAATGCGATGACCAAAGATCCCAAGCTTCGCGATCCCAAAGCCTTGCTCGTGAACGCGTAGACCAAACGCGTCAAGTCCCCCCAGCCTGCCTTTCTTCTTCACGAACGTGGCTCCCTGGCCGCGATCTCAGTGCACAAACCCACTGACCCTTTGCGAACGCGTGGCCATATTCGAGAAAACAAAGGGTAAATCTCCATCAATCCTTGAAGACTCTACGTGAACCGCGAGAAAACCTTCACGAACGTGTTGAAGGAAACCAGACTAGTAGAGAAACCAGAACTTCAGCAATCCTTAAGGTTCCGCAATGCGCCGAACATGGTCTGAATTACACCCGAGGCCCCAGGGACCTCAACCAAATATACCAAAAAGTCCTAAAACATCATACAAACACGCTCAAAGCGTCAAATCAAATCAAAAAATACTAGAATCAGAAATCGCGCATCGATTCAAGCCTAAGGAAGTTATAAACTTCCAAATACCAAAATTAATGCTGATTAATACCAAAACGACTTCGATTGACTTCAAATTTTATAAACAAGTCATGATTGACACGACTGACCTATTCCAACTTCTAGAATTGGATTCCAACCCTGATATCAATAAAGTCAACTCCCGATCAAACTTTCCAACCTTCCAAACCTTCAACTTTCCAACTTTCGCCAATTCATGCTGAAATGATCTACGGACCTCCAAATCAACATATGGACACGCTTCTAAGTCCAAAATAACCAAAAGGAGCTATTGGAACCGTCATAACTCCATTTCGGAGTCATCTATATAAAAGTCAAAGTACGGTCAAGTCTTTCAACTTAAAGCTCTAACTTAGGGACTATGTGTCTCATTTCACTCCGGAACTCACCCGAACCAAAACCAAGCATCCCGGCAAGTCACATAATCATAATATAGCATAGAGGAGGAAATAAACAGGAGATCGGGGCTAAAATATTCAAAGCGACTAAAGCCTAGATTATAGCCTACCATCAAAGTACTCTAATCAATAAATAATACGGAATATAAGGGTGACATGCCAATAATATCAACCACACGGGCAACTCACGTGCCAACAATCAAATTCGCCCGGCGTGGTCACATGCTACTAGTCCAGATCATAACTCACAAAAAGCAAATATACGAGGATACATGTATGTGATAAATGATTATAAAATTTCAAACTCCTAGTCAGGTATAACTAACATACTACAGTGTAGGCGTGTGCAATGTGTGTTATCACAGCAAAAACATACAATTTCATCATGAAATACCAGTTTATTAGGTTCTATCGACAAAATAACCTCAACAGTCTCAAATGTGATGCAAATAGCACACAGAGGGGTACAAATAAGAGAAACATCTCAGCTTGAAGCTTAGCAATCAAATTCAAGGCATGTCATAATCTAAGCACTACTCTGAGCATGTAAATGGTACCTCGGTGCACGCATATGGGTTAAACCCCACAAATATGCGCCACTCATAGATGTAGCTATCACAAATAATTCAAGCAACCAGTGCCTCAACAAAGTTTAGATAAGATACTTACATCAAGCAAGCCAAATTACTCCTCTAACAAGCCCTTCCAGTATGTATCAAGCTCCAGATGGCTAGAATCTAACCAAAATAACTTAATACCATCAACAATAGCTATAGGAAACAATTCCAAGAGATAAAGCCTAAGTCTTGAATCGAATATGCAAAGTGAACCCAAAGCGTCAATCCCAGGCCCACACCTCGGAACCCAAAAAAAAATCACTAATTTCGAATACCCTTTAAATTACGACTCCAAACATATTAATTTGATCAATTCCAAAAACAAATCAACCCTCAAATCATCAACTCTCACTCTCTGATACGATGGTCTAACATCCCCAAATTTCACTTCAAATTCACATAATCTATATGTAATAATCAATGGGTTATCAATATTTAACAAAAAAAGTAATTAAACTTCACTTACCACCTCAATTGTAGCAAAAACCCTCTCAAACATCACCCGTAGCCGAGTTCTAAATCTCCCAAAATGAGAAAAACAATGAAACCCTTCGAAATATAACACTATCCGAGATTTCACGCATGCGTTTATTTCGCACATGTGGTCCACCACTTATGTAGTAAGCATTTTGCATCTGCGCTTAAGTTCCACCCCATCTCTTCTATAGTCCAAAACCCGCTTTTGCGGGTCCGCATCTGCGCCCGGCTGTCCACATCAGCTATCTCCCTCAACAGCTCCTCTTTCCGCTTTTGTGACCGTTGTCCACATATGTAGGCTCGCAAATGTAGTAAACCCTTCACCATCCCCATCCAAACACACACCTGCGATCAATGGCTGCTTCTGTAGCATCGCACGTGCAGAAATTCCCTAGCAGGTGCGATTGCACCAGAAGTTCCCAGCTTCAACAATCCTCCCCAAGTCCAAATGACATGTTAACCATCTGACACACCCCTGAGGCCCCCGAAACCCCGTCTGAACATACCAATGGGGCCTAAAACAGAATACGAATCCCTATGCACTTGTATCGTACTGATGTCCAAACTATGGGACGGATCCCCTTCTACGGTCCAAAACTCGCTTTTGCGGGTCCACACCTGCACCCGGCTGTCCACATCAGTTGTCTACCTCAACAGCTCCTCTTTCCGCTTTTATGACCGTTGTCCGCATATGTAGACTCGCAAATGCTGTAAACCCTTCACCATCCCCAGCCAAACACACACCTGCGATCAATGGCTGCTTCTGCAGCATCGCACATGCAGAAATTCCCTAGCATGTGTGATTGCACCAGAAGTTCCCTGCTTTAATAATCCTCCCCAAGTCCAAATGACATGTTAACCATCCGACACACCCCTGAGGCCCCCGGAACCCCGTCCAAACATACCAATGGGGCCTAAAACACAATACGAATCCCCATCCACTTGTATCGTACTGATGTCGAAACTATGGGACGGATCCCCATAATACTTCCAGAGCATAGAAAAATGAAACACTAGGTGAACACCTGCTAGACTAGGTGGCAATGCAAGTCAGTAAGCCATCTCTCCCACTCTCTCAAGCAGCTCAAAAGGACCAATATACCAAGGGCTCAACTTGCCCTTCTTCTTGAACCCCGTCACACCCTTCATGGGCGAAACTCTGAGTAACACCTTCTCCCCCACCACATATGCCATATAACGAACCTTCCTATCAGCATAACTCTTCTGTCTAGATTGTGTTGTACGAAGCAGATCCTGAATCAACTTGACTTTCTCCAAGGCAACCCGAACCAAAGCAGTGCCCAACAACCTAGCCTCTCCCTGCGTAGACCAACCAACTGGAGAACCACGCCGCATCCCATATAAGGCCTCATAAGGAGCCATCTGAATACTCGATTGGTAGTTGTTATTGTAGGCAAACTCTGCAAGCTGCAAGAACTGATCTCATGAACCCCCGAAATCCATAACACAGGCACGCAGCGTATCCTTCAAGATTTGAATGGTGCGCTTAGACTGTCCGTCTGTCTGGGGGTAGAATGTTGTACTCAACCAAACTCGTGTACCTAACTCATACTACACAGCTCCCCAAATATGCAATGTGAACTACATACGTCAACCGGAGATAATGGACACCGGCACACTATGAAGACGAACAATCTCGCGAATATAGATCTTAGCCAGTTACTATGAAAAATAAGTAGTCACAACCGGAATGAAGTGGGCATACTTGGTCAGTCTATCCAGAATAACCCACACTGCGTCAAATTTCTTTAAAGTCCATGGGAGCCGAGCAACAAAATCCATGGTAATACGCTCCCACTTCCACTCGGGAATCTCAAGTCTCCGAAGCAAACTGCCCGGCCTGTGGTACTCGTACTTCACCTACTATCAAATTAAACACCGAGCAATAAACTCTACTATATCTTTCTTCATTCTTCTCCACCAATAGTGCTGCCTCAAATCCTGATACCCCGAGCATCTCAGCTTGAAGCTTAGCAATCAATTCAAGGCATGTCATAGCCTAAGCACTACCCCGAGCATGTAAATAGTACCCCAGTACACGCATATGGGTTTAATCCCACACATATGCGCCACTCATAGATGTAGCTATCAAAAATAATTCAGGCAACCAGTGTATCAACCAAGTATAGATAAGATACTTACATCAAGCAAGCCAAATCACTCCTCTAACAAGCCCCTTCCCGTGCATATCAAGCTCCAGATGGCTCGAATCTAACCAAAATAACTTAATACCATCAATAATAGCTATAGAAAACAATTCCAAGTGATAAAGCCAAAGTCTTGAATCAAATATGCAAAGTGAACCTAAAGAGTCAACCCCAGGCCCACACCTCGGAACCTCAAAAAAATCACTAATTCCGAATACCCTTTAAATTACGACTCCAAACATACTAATTTGATCCAATTCCAGAAACAAATCAACCCTCAAATCACCAAATCTCACTCTCTAATACGATGGTCTAACATCCCCAAATTTCACTTCAAATTCACATAATCTTGATGTAATAATCAATGGGTTATCTATATTTAACAAGAAAGGTTATTAAACCTCACTTACATCCTCAATTGTAGCAAAATATCTCACAAAAATCACCCCTAGCCGAGTTCTAAGTCTCCCAAAATGAGAAAAATAATGAAACCCTTCGAAATATAACACTATCACAGATTTCGCACATGCAGTTATTTCGCACATGCGGTCCAAGTACCACTTCTGTGGTAAACATTTTGCATCTGCTTATTTCGCTTAAGTTTCACCCCATCTCTTCTATGGTCCAAAACCCGCAAAATATTAAGGAAAAAGTGTCATGTATTTGCATCTTCTGTTATTAAACTTTAGGATATCATGTCCTTAACTCCATGAGTGCTGCGTAAATATTAAGGACAAAATGTCCTTAATATTTAAACAGCACCCATGAAGTTAAGGATACCATGTCCTTAATATTTATATAGCACTCATGAAGAAAGGGTAAAACCATTTTTTAGTAATTTTAATAGAATAGTGACTATTTATTCTCAGCATAAAAAAGCCGAATAAAAACTACATATCAAATTAAAAAGTGGTTGTACCACGCCATTTCTACCCAAACTACATACCCGATAATCTGAGATCTGCAAGAAGTCTTGTCTGAATTAATTCTCACACATTAAATTTTAAAAATGTGAATTTTGGTTATTTTAAAATAGGAACCTAAAAACGGCCGCTTGTGCACTTTCTCATTCTAAACATATCATAACAATTTCAGAGCTTGTTGTATTCTGAAACCGAACATGAAATTTATTTATACTATATTAAAAGCATGAAGACTCTGAACGAAATGTTGTTTGTTTTTTTATCTTTTAAAACTAAATTCATCTTGGATAAAATAGTAATTTAAATTATTTTTCTAATTTGTAGGCATAGTCATTTAATTATTTTCCTAATATTTAAGAATAGTCATTTAATTATTTTCAAACATTTAAGAGTTTAAAATAAACTAAAACTTTGTATTTTGAACCTTTCCTTATTGAACAACTATGTAAAAATCCTATTATTTAGCACGTTAAAATCAATAAATAAATTTACTTTATATAAATTAAACAATTCGCTTATAATATTATTATTTTTTGTACGTAGACATACAAATAAGGAACGTATTTTATACATGCTAATGTTGATTCCAAACCAACGTCTAACAGGTAAACTACTACATGTACTTTAAACATAAGTTAAAGTTGGTGGCCTCCAACCAATGAATTTTTTTTCCAGCAACCAATGAATTATTTTGTGGGTTTTTTTCTTTTATTTTTGTCTTGACTATGAATTTTTCTAATTTTACGTGTCATGTTTATTTTGTCCATGTAATTTGAGGAAAGGTCTTGTCAGAAGACAAAGCTCAATCAAAAACTTTCTTTCCTAAATTTGCTATCTCAAACTAAATTGGTAAGGAAATAGTAATTGATTGTAAAATATATAATGAACTGGAAGATTCTCCTGGCAATTTAAGTTTTATCCATCTAAATTTTGTCTTATAAACAAATAAGTGAAGTTCATAGCGGAATAATATTATCATATCATGATTCGTTCATGTTCATCGTCGTTTTATTTGACACTTGATTATATTTTTTGAATGAAATAGCCAGAGTCTTATTGAAACTTTTTAGTTATGTTTTTTGCACTTTGCTACCCATTTTGTCATCTTATTATACCGTATGTTTTTAGAGACATTTTAGAGAAATAAATTGTGAACTCACACATGTATTTAATCATTAATATTTAACTAATTCTGTACACAACACATAGTATCAGACGATTTTGTACGTAGGAGACTAATGGAAATTGAAAAGGACTATAAATATGGTCAAAGTGTCTGTATTTATTTGTTCATAGATTACGTGTGGCTACTAAACGCTTTTCTATTTTTCCAGCAGAAAAGGACATGATGTCCTAAAGTTTAATAATAGAAGGTGTAAATACAGGACATTTGTCCTTAATATTTACATAGCACTTATGAAGAAAAGATAAAATCGTCTTTTCATATTAATTTTAATAGAGTAGTGACTATTTTTGCTCAACATTAAAAATATTGGATAAAAACTAAATACCAAATTAAAAAGTGGCAGCCCCACGCCATTTCTACTCAAACTACATACTCGATAGTCTGATATCTGCAAGAAGTCTTGTCTGAATTAATTCTCACACATTAAATTTTTTAAAACTTTGTGAATTTCGGTTGTTTTAAAATAGGAACCTAAAAACGGCTACTTGTGCACTTTCTCGTTCTAAACATATCATAACAATTTCAGAGCTTGTTGCATTCTTAAACCCGACATGAAATTTATCTATACTATATAAAAGTACGAACGCTCTTAGTGAAATGTCATTCGTCTTTTTTACCCTTTAAAAACTAATTTCACATTGGATAAAATAATAATTTAAATTATTTTTTTAATATTTAGGTATAGTCATGTAATTATTTTCCTATTATTTAGGAATAATCATTTAATTATTTTCAAACATTTAAGAGCTTAACATAAACTAAAACTTTGTATTTTGAATCTTTCCTTATTGAACAACTATGTTAAAGTCCTATTATTTAGCACGTTAAAATCAATAACTAAATTTACCTTATATTAATTAAACAATTTGCTTATAATATTATTATTTTTTGTACGTAGACATACAAATAAGGAACGTATTTTATACATGTTAATGTTGACTCCAAACCAACGTCTAACAGGTAAACTACTACATGTACTTTAAACATAAGTTAAAGTCGGTGGCCTCCAACCAATGAATTTTTTTTTCCAGCAACCAATGAATTATTTTGTGGGTTTTTTCCTTTTATTTTTGTCTTGACTATGCATTTTTCTAATTTTACGTGTCATGTATATTTTGTCCATGTAATATGAGGAAAGGTGTTGTCATAAGACAAAGCTCAATTAAAAACTTTCTTTACTAAATTTGCTATCTCAAACTAAATTGATAAGGAAATAGTAATTGATTGTAAAATATATAATGAACTTGAAGATTCTCCTAGCAATTTAAGTTTTATCCATTTAAATTTTGTCTTATAAACAAATAAGTGAAGTTCATAGCGGAATAGTATTATCATGTCATGATTCGTTCATGTTCATTGTCGTTTTATTTGCCACTTGATTATATTTTTTGAATGAAATAGCCAGAGTCTTATTGAAACTTTTAGTTATGTTTTTTGCACTTTGCTACCCATTTTGTCATCTTTATTATACCGTATGTTTTTAGAGACATTTTCGAGAATAAATTGTGAACTCACACATGTATTTAATCGTTAGTTTTTAACTATCTTGTACACAACACATAGTACCAGACGATTTTGTATGTAGGAGACTAATGAAGATTAAAAAGGACTATAAACATGATCAAAGTGTATGTATTTATTTGTTCATGGATTACGTGTGGCTATTAAGCAGCCTTTCTATTTTTCCAGCAGAAGATTCAACCATGAAGATCTTTTGCAGGCTCTCATTTACGTTCATATTTTTCCCATTATTATTTAGATTTTATTTCACTTACTGAAAAAATATTTTAAAGTTAGTCAAAATCTTTAACAATTGATGATATATTGATGTTTACTTCGTCGCATAAAATTATATTTTTAAGTTAGTCAAATTTGCTAACAATTGTCGATGCGTTAATTTTTATTCTGTAGTAGTAGAGGTGCAATTTTATTTCTAAATTAACCTCTAAATCAAATTGTATCATCATACTAATTTCATAATTGTTGAGTTATTGTTGGTTATTTTAGCTAGAGATAGAATTCTTATTTCACATTGTTTATTTTTCTGTATTGCTTTGTGTAATGAACAGGAAAAATCTACTTGTGAATCATGTGGTACCCTTTAAGAATAATTTTTACATTTGAAAAACTTGAAATTTTATTTTTTTAATATTTAAAAATTTAAATTAATAAAAAAAAATTATTATTAAATCTTTCCTTATTTGAACCATATAAAGCCCTAATATTTGAAACTTTAAAATCAATTAAAAGTTATCTTATATAAATTATTATCTTATTAGAATTATTCAATATAACAATACTACATTCTATATTAATTTTTAAGTTTTGAACACATTAGAAATATTCAGGAAAGTTTTGAAATTCTAATTTTTGTCTATTTCATTTATGTACATAAATAATCATTAAGAAAAGATAACATTTTCAAGCTTTTGTTTCTTTCTCTCTTATGTTTTAGAATGAGCGATCATTTTCGAACAACTAACTTATATAATAATCTTTTACGTGTAGTGAGGAATCAATAATTACAAATATATCTTAAAGTACTATTTATTAAAACAAGATAACTAATTGTATCTAAAAGTACTATAATCACCTAATGACTTTCAAAATTATAAAAATGAGAAAGAAAGATATTTTTTTATATAAATTGTGTAATGATTTTACAAAATACATATGGACCGTGGTCTATATCTATTTATTTATTATAAAATAGATGATCTAAAGTAAACGTTAACGGAACAAAATCCATTGCACATATAAAGTTGAACAATATTTCTGTCTTTTAATCAAATGCACGTTCTAAATATTTATCTATAATATATCAATTCATATTCTACTAAATATTATCAGATATAAATTTTCTCATGACCATCATCATTAAACATCAAATTATCAAAGCACTGTTGAAAGGACATTTTTCACAATTGCATGTCAAGTCCAATAAATATAATTTCAGAGAACCTGAATAGATAGTATTATATATTATCATTACTTTTTTTTATGTGAAGTATATCTTACTAATTAATCTCTCAAGAAAGAAGACAAACAATTAATAATTTCAGTAATTGAAGGCAAAGCCTGGAGTTCCACTAAGGCATTAGGTAGGAAAAGATTTATTCCTTCGTTAAGCTAACTTAATCGAATCAATATTCATCATTTTCAGAAATTTTTATTTTTTTTATATTTATTGAATAATTCTAATATATTCTTTAATGGAGTAATATTTATATAATTTTTATAGTTGTGTATTCAATGTATAGGGTACAACCAACAACATTTTTTTTTTATATTTTCGTGTTAATTGACGCGTCCTACACGTGCAACGCACGTACACTAAAGCTAGTATTATATTAAAAGCACGAAGGCATTTAGCGAAATATTGTTCAACTTTTTACCCCTTTAAAATAGAGTTCACATTAGATAAAATAGTAATTTGATAAAAAAATTTAACTATTACCCTAATATTTAGGAATACTTAATTATTCCAAATATTTAGTACTTTGACTTTTTAACTCGTTTCGGTTCTAAAATTCCTACGCTTCTCAATTGGAAAGTTTCACCACTTTGTAAGGTTTTTTTGTTTTTTAATAAAATTTTCACTTTCAACTCTGTTTTGATAAAAAGAGAAGGAACTGGAATTTTACATCCTGTGGGCTCACTTACTTTTTGATCGCCTTTAAATTTATATAAGGAGCACTAGACATGAACGTATTCGCAATTCAAGAGTTCTCTCAAAACCCTTGTCTTCTTGTTTCCTAAAAGTAGCTGTCAAACAAATTTACAGGGTTTGCTAATGAATAGGCGACAATTAGTGGATTAGAATACTGATGAATAGCTAATTAAAAGCTTTAGATTTTTGTTATGAGATACTTAATCTTCTAATAGACTCTATTCTTGAGTCCAATCTTAATTAACATATTCTAACTCGTATGATCTATATTTCTTTTGTCTTTGCATAGTTTCTCTTATGATGTAATAGAATGGTATATAAGATGAATCTCTATTATGGCTATCTTTCATATTCCCTTGATTCAACGTCTTTTAAACTGTAAAAATGTCTAGAGAATACGTATTTTATCGCGTTCTAAATTCTATTAACAACTCTCACATGATATTTTTAGAAAATTTTTTGAAAATTGACCGAACCATACCGATACCGAAGAGAGATCGAGATGACCGGGACGGTCTCAGAAAGTCTTATTTTGATTATACAAAATAGAGTAATTGAATAATTGCTATGATATAAATTTAATAAAATAACTGACTGAATCGAACTATTAAATTTATCTTGCTTGCTTGAATTTTTAAAAATGTTTTAACTTCTGTATTTTATTTTATAAAGCGAATATAAATATAATACTTAGGTCAATTTTTTTTAAAAAAATTATTTACTAAGGCACTGTACGCACGCAAAATACATAGCTTGTTAAAGCACGGACGTATGCAAAGTAGCAGTATACAACTTTTTGAATTTTTTAATGATAACAAATTGCAACTCTTGAATCTTATTATGATGAGTTGGTCCGTTGGATCTTAATTAAAAATCAAATTCTTGAATCATACTCGGATGACTGATGAGTGGCATGACATAAACCAACTGGAACAAGAGGATGAACCACCGTTAGTGGATTCAAATTCCTAAACATAATTACATTTATCATTTTAAGGAACTTGTAATTTTTCTCAATGTTTATTTTATAACTTAAATACATATACTTTAAATATTATTTATATTGTTTTTAAAAGAATTTGCTTTCATTTATATTGGGAACACGCGCAATGAACGTATCCTAAAACTAGTACTATAAAATATGTTGCAATAAAAAGTGCCTTTTTTAGAACAGGAGTTCATGTAAAATAACCACACAGCCCCAACTCCATTATTTTCCAAAAAGAAAACAAAATAGACACCATTTTAAGATCCTTACACATATAGTATAGTTTGAGACGGAAAAGGTTAAAAGGACCAATAAAATTTCGAGATGGTCACTCGAAGACCCTAATATCAAACCTTGGGAAATAGAAAGCGCTCAGAAGAACCAAGAATGTTAACAAATTCCCAAGAGGGGATCAGCTGACCAAGTTTCGATTTAAGCAGCTCAAGGGTATACAAATACACATGTAACGATATATGAAAAGTATACAACAAAAGATTTTATAACACTAGAAAACGTCATCGAAGAGTAACTTGTTCTGTCTGGGCTCCAGCGGCATCACCAGCACCTCCATGATTAGGGATCCAAAAGGTAAGAACTGATGATGCAGCAACAAACATTACTCTTCTTGGCGCCCATTTCAAGCAGGACGGGACGCCTATGTGGCTATCCCAGCTAGAAACCTATCAAAACAGGCAACTGTTTAGCCCTTAGGAAGATAAAAGAATTGTACTTAGGAGTAATGTAAAAATCTTATTTACACCCAGTTTTTTTAGTTTACCATCGTTAAGCAATAAATTGAGGTGATATTAAACATTGATTAACTATGGTCAGTGATAAAGGTTTCTTACATATCCCATGTTAATCGGTCTGGTGTAGACACAGACAGTAGGTAAGTTTTCCCATGAGTAATAAGGGACACAAGAAGGCAGGCCACTCAAACAGATGTATCAATGATACAGAATCAAATTAGTAACAGTGCAGGCCAGCCACTTTTCAGCCTTGTAATTGAAAAATATCAACTGTCATGAAATTTATGGAGTTTCATCCGTGGAATTTAAAACTCCATGAGAGGTATTTTTCAATTACAGGGAGAAAAATAGCTATTTGTCAATTTTATCCCACAAATAACAGCTGTTACAGGGCTAACGCACACACGGGGGGGGG
>MCJB01052205.1:3804-24511 GCA_002018475.1 Nicotiana obtusifolia | reverse complement strand
TTATAAAATGACTAATTACTAACTCATGTAAAACAAATACTAAATGCCGTGCATAATATTTTTAGTATTTTTCATCAATTAATTAACTAACAATTGAGTAATTAAGAACCTAATAAAATCCTAAGACGACTAATAATTAGTTACAAATTATTTTAATGATTTTTATAAAGATAATTCGGGTACGGTAAAAATCACGTGCTCACAATCATCGAGTGCATGCCTCAACTCAATACAGCACTACGATGTGCAAATCCGGGGTTTCAAACCCTCAGAATATCATTTACAATCACTACTCACCTCAAACCGGCTAAATCCTTAGCTCGCGACGCCTTTGCCCTTTGAATTGGCCTCCACGTACGTCGAATCTATCCAAATTTAGAACAATTACATCACAATATGTTGAGGGAACAAAGCCCAAGAGAAAACAATAAAAATTACTAAGAAATCCCGAAATTAGAAAAACCCGAGCCCGGGCCCACTTCTCGAAATTCGGTAATTATCACCTCAAAGGGTTCCTTATCTCCTCACGAGTTCAAACATACAAAATTTATTGAATTCCAACATCGGATCGACCTCCAAATGTTAAATCTAAACTTTAGGGTTCTCCAAAATTTCCCAACATAAATCACCAATTAATTGCTAAAAATAGTGATAAACCGAGGTAATTCCTCCAAAATTGAGTTTGGAACACTTACCCCGATGTTTCCCTTGAAAATCTTCCAAAAATCCCTTCAAGATTAGTTGCAATCCAAGTTCTATAGCTCAAACTATATTCAAGATGGCCAAAATCTCCTCTTTTAAGAATTTGCCCAAGAAAATCTCCTTTGGATATAGTTTTAAGGTTGATTTGCTGTGATTTTATGGTGTTTGGAGGTGTTTCTCTTCGTGGTTAACGATAATGGGTTTTTGTAGGGCAAATGGGCACTAGTTTCTATTTATAAAGAGGTCAATAATCGAGATAAAAACATCCCTGTCCGGCCATATATGCGATCGCATATCTACCGCAGAGCAGGTATGCGGTCCGCATTTTGGACGCATTTTGGACATTGAATTGTCCAGGTTTCTGTCCTGATATGCGATCTCAGCATGCTGAAATGCGGTCTGCATTTCAAGTTTGCGGTTCGCATTTTCGACCGCATTCTTAACGTTACATTTTGTTCAACTTTCTGTCTCTGTTTGCGATCTCTTTAAGAGATATGCGGTCCGCACATGTGAAATGCAAACCGCATTCTCGACATCTGGTTTTTGTTACTCTCTTTTCCATCGATGCATTAGTCCGTTTAACCACCCGAAACTCACTCGAGACCTCTAGAACCTCAACCAAACATACCAACACATCCCACAACATTATTCAAACTTGTTCCAACCTTCGGAACGCTCAGAACGACCTACCAACACCAATTCGCGTCGGATTCAAGCCTAAGGATTTCAAAATCCTCAAGTCGTTCTTTTGATCTAGACCAAATCTAACCATATCCGAATGACCTGAAATTTTACACACAAGTCCTAAATTGTATATCGAAGCTATAGCAACTTTCAGAATTTCATTCTGACCCTCGGATCAAATTCTCGCCTATCAACCGGAAATCCCCAAAATTTTAGTTTCACCAATTCAAGCCTAATTCTACACTAGACCTCCAAAACAAATTCCAATTTTACTCCTAAGTCATAAATCATCTCCCGAAAGTAATCGAATCGTCGGAATTCACATCCGAGCCTCCTAACTCATAGGTCAACATCCGGTTGACTTTTTCGATTTAACCCTTCTTGAAAGAGACTAAGTGTCTCATTTCTTACCAAATTTGCACACCGAACTCAACTACTCAACTTGGTTATGTAAAACACAGATAACAAAACATAATGAGACAGAAAATGGGGAAGAGGAGACCAAGTAAGTCTAAAATCAATAGGCAAAAACACTAGGTTATTTGTTTTAATTTGTCCAACTCTTGATAAACATAGTTATTCAGTATCTATGTTAGTAAGAGGTAACAAGTATCCCTTAGAATTAGTTGATGTGTACAAGCTGACCCCGATACCACTGTTATAATGTTTTTCCCTCGGTTTAGGGCCTGTGTTTAGTAGTGTAAACGTAGAGGTGAATCCAGATTTTAAGTTCTATAGATTTAACCTTTAAGATTTTTATAATTAAATTCATTGTATTTTTAAAGGTATGAATTCATATGTATCTAATATTTATCGTAACTATAGTGAATTCACACAATTTTATACTACCCATCGAAATTACTAGATTCACATGAACTTGGTACCAAAAACCTACATCCGCCCTATATTTAAGCGAATAAAAAAAGAGTCATTAATACATGAAGAAAACGACACCATAGTTTTTTTTTTATCAAATTTATCAGAGGGATTGATGGGCCAAGATTTTCATAGAGAGATTCTTTCCTATAGATACTATAATAGTAAATATATTACCTAGTTAAGCAATAATTTTCAATTTAACCAAAGTATACAAATTTTATACCATTGCGCGAAGATAGATCCTATCTGCTATCTGTTAACTTATTTAAAAATATAATTAGTGTGAATTATTAATATCTTTCGCTTCAAAAAAATATGAAGTGAAATTTGTTTGGAGTTGGACAAGGCTGTTGGAAATTTGTTCATCGCGATCGTGGGGGAATGTCCGCGATCGCATAGAGTAAAAGTGAGCTGAAAAATTTTGTGCTTCGCGATCGCGAAGAATTTTTGCGATTGCAAAGAGTAAATGCTTGGGCAGAAGCTACATTCGAGGTTTCGGCCATTTTAACACATTTGAAGCTATGGAGCTCGGATTGAAGCGATATTCGAGGCGATTTTCACCATATAGATTGAGGTGTGTGATTCTAACTCGGTTTTGGTTAAATTACATGAATCTATTACCGTATTATCAGTAAATTAGTGTTTTAAATTGAAAATAGTAGAGAATTTTACATACTTTAATTGAGGATTTGATGGCGAGTTGTGGTAGAATTTGAGTAATTTAGATATGGTTGGACTCATAGTTGAAGGGGTGTTCAAATTTTATAATTTTTGTCTGATTCCGAGACGTGGGCCCCACTATCGACTTTGGAGTGGAGTTGAAATTTTTTACCAATTATTAAATTGTAAGCATTGGAGTATAGTTTGATTAATTTGCACGTTGTATGACTAGTTTCGGACAGCTTAACTTGGAATTGAGGAGATAAGAAGGCGTTTGGAGGTTGATATGCGCGGAATGGAATTTCTGGAGCATTGTTTATCTTGCTCGGCATTTGATTCGACCTGTTCGAGGTAAGTAACACTTCTAAACTTGGAGCTGAGGGTATGATTCCTGATTATACGTGTTATGTTAATTGTTTGGAGGTGACGCACATGCTAGGTGATGGGTGTGTGGGCATGCACAGTAGAAATTGAGACTCGGTCGATTCCATAGAGTTGTATAGTCAGTTAACTCGTATTTTTCCATGTATTGTTCATGTGTTAGAGAAACTTAGCTGTGACTCTTGTTAGAAATCATGCTTAGGCAAATGTTGGTATTATTGGGACCCATTAAGTTTATTTCTGCTATCGAATTATATTTTTAAACTGAAATTTTATACTCAGTCATCTTCACTCATTGCATATCTCAGTCTCTGTTGTTATTTATTGATACATCATGTTATCATTTTGGGCTAGTTTCATGACATTGTGAGCCCGAGAGACTAGAGAAATTGATGTTTGAGTGAGGCCGAGGGCCTGATTATGAGGATAGTATGGGATCAAGATGCACGCCGCATCAGGCCTTATAGGCTTTTTTATTATGGGTCGGGTTGCACGCCGCAACAGGCTAAATTGGCTTATTATAGCTCTTGGGCTGAAGGAGCCCCTCCAAAATCTGCATCCCCTACAATGAGCGCGTTGATTTTATATTGAGGGGTGGATCTTCCTTGGGCATGGAGCTGCCATATATATTCAATTCCGGGATGGAGTTCCCTGGGCATGGAGTAGCCTTATTTATTTATATTTGGGTTGGAGTTTCATGGGTTGGATTGACCCTGTACAGTAGTGAGTGACTGAATGTCGGATATTATGTATATATATTTCAGATGGATCTTTCCTGGGCTGGATTGGCCATATACAATACTGTGAGATTGAGTACTTTGAACGTGTGAGTACATGAGTTCATCATTGTGCTGCATTGCATTAGACATGCATACTTGATATGTAGGCATATAGAAGTATTTTTCCTCATGCCATCTGATAATGAGATTTCGTATCTATCGTTAAAGATTTTTAGAAAAATCACAGGTTTCAAACTGTAATGACCCGTTTTACGCCCCCAATTTATTTCCTCAATTTATAATAATTGAAATGTAAGTGGTGGAAATGAACTCGTAATATATCTTGTAAGCCCGGATAAGACTAGGCTTGAATCGATAAGGTTTAACCTTCCTATTAATAGGTTGAATTTTGATCCGAAAGCCGGAATGGGATTCCGAAAGTTGCAGTAGGTTCCTTATGTAATTTTGGACTTGCGTGCAAATTTTCAGACCATTCGGACTCCGTTTGGTCGGGTTGGGATCGTTAAAGGGACTTAATTCGTCGCTTAAGAAGGCGACAAGTATTCTGTTTCTGGTTTAACTGATGTTAGGATCAGTAAAAGATCTCCGAATTTGATTTTGTTTGAATAATTAGCTCCGTATTGAAATTACGGAGCCGTAGCAAAAAGAATCGTCCAAATCGGACTCCGTACGAGAAAGTTAGACTCGAAATAGTGAAGCGAGGAAGAAAGGTCAGCAACTGACCTGATTCGCGGCCATTTCGCGAAACGCGAAGGCTTTCGCTAGCCGCGAAAATGGATTAAGCCATCGCGAAGAGAAGCAGAAGGGAGAGGGGGTGTTTCGTGGTGAATTCGCGAATCGCGAACCGAATCGGCGAAGCGCGAAAATTCCCCAAGGCGTCGCGAACACCAACAGTGGACTGGGGCAACTTGCCAGGCCACTTCGCGATGAACTCGCGAAACGCAAAACCATTTCGCGAAACGCGAAATCCTTCCTTGGCGTCGCGAACTCGGACAGTGTACTGGGCAGCCTTTTTGGCTGATTTCGCGATGGAAAAGCGGTTCGCGAATGGGTTATGCGAACCGCGAAAATGACATAAGGGGTCGCGAAATTGACTTCCTTCAGTGCTTTTGCTCGATTTTTGACCCAAGTTAAAT
Source organism: Nicotiana obtusifolia (assembly GCA_002018475.1). Lineage (NCBI taxonomy): Eukaryota > Viridiplantae > Streptophyta > Magnoliopsida > Solanales > Solanaceae > Nicotiana > Nicotiana obtusifolia. The sequence goes on along the minus strand of MCJB01052205.1, from coordinate 19,329 downwards.
AGGACTTAGGGTTCATTTTCTCCTCAGAAATACGAAACACACACCCACGAAAAAGATCAGTTGCAAACATAAAAGAACCACTGAAAATCAACCCCAAACACACTTGCAAAGTAGATTTCGTGATAAATCTTGCAAGAAAGAGGGATTGCAACACCTTAGAAGTTGATTGTGGGCTTTTAAGAAGAAGATTAAAGGTGAAGTTGAAGCAAATAGAGAGGGAATCTTAAGAGAATCATCGCGTAAGTGTTCTATACCCTAAAATCCCTCTTAGATGTTGTTTTCCAAGCTAAATCCCACTATACATTCACCAAATTGTGAAAGGGAAGAACCTAGGGTTCTTCTCAATTTCTGAAATTATGAAATTAGGGATTTAAGTCAATCCAATGTTGGTTTTGACAAATTTGAGATGTATAGACCCACATTGTAATGGGTAAATACAATTTATGAACTTCGGATGATTTCTAAAAATGGGTCCCACTATCTATTTGAGTCTAATTTCGGGATTTTGCCCGTAGAATAGTAAATTTAGATGGAAATTGGTTTCCATTGTGGGTATTGAACGTAATGAATTGTTTATGATAGATTCGACGCACGTGGAAGCCAATTCAAAGGGAAAAGGCATCGCGGGCTAAGGATTTAGCCGGTTAGAGGTGAGTAATGATAGTAAATATAGCTATGAGGGTTTGAAACCCCGTATTGCACCTCATAGTGCTTTAATGAAGTGAGGCACACGCTCGATGATGAGCGTGGGGTCATTTGCTACTGGGGATTGTGAATTGGTCCGTCCCAAATGATGATTTTTACTACATAACTGTTTGAAATTGATTGATATTATAATGATTTGGGCTTTTAGCCGTATTTGGGCTTCGTGCCGGTTATGTAAACCTTTCAGGGGTGATTTATTACTGTTTGATTACTGAAATCATATTTGGGCTTCACGCCAGTTATGTAAACCCTTCAGGGGTATTTGAAATGTTTTGAATTATTATTTGAACTTGGTTTTGGAAACCTAAATGATGTTTTCAAATGATTTTGAAATGGATCGGGTGGCACGCCGCCACGGATATGATGTATATGGATCAAATGGCACACCGCCACGAGAGATATGATATAGAGCTTGGGCCGCTAAAGCCCCTTCCGGATGTCTGAACCACCCACAGTGAGCGCAGGATACCCATCATAATGGCCCAGTTGGTAACAATGACAACTGTAGGTCACGGTTGGTAACAATGACAACCGGTAATGATAAATAATACAGTCGGTAACAATGACAACTGTAGGTTACAGTTGGTAACAATGACAACTGGTAACCGGATTTTGAAAAGGTTTTACTGTTTTAAATGATATTAAGCCCGGGAGGCATGTATTTAAATGATATTGAGCCCGAGGGGCGGTTTTAAAAGAGTTTTCTGTTTCTTCCCAATATTTGCTTGGAAGATGTACATGTTTTAATCCCGTTAAAAGGATTTTCTACTCGACTTTACACTTGGTCACCATTTTTAAGATGTTTTATTGTGCATTATGTGCTATTCTTACCTACAGTTATTATTTACGTTTATTACTCACTGAGTTGGAAGTACTCACATTACTCCCTGCACCTTGTGTGCAGATTCAGGCGTTAGCGGTCCCACTCAGAGGTACTGAATACTACTACTGGACCGAGGCTTCAGAGATTACGAGGTAGCTGCTTGCGTCCGCAGCTCCGTAACTCTTTTCTTTTGTTGATTTTTCTTCTCTCAAACATTTGTACTTAAGATATTGTAATAGTTATATTATCATTAGGCCTTCTCTATTGGCTCATGACTTAGTGACACCCCGGTCTGAGGGCTGTAATCGGGATGGTTTGTTATGTATTTTCCGCAACTAACGATTATCAAACCATATTTACGATGTTCTCTTGTTATTTAACTAATTGAGTCAATAATGGTGGAGTCGGCTGGCCTTGTCTTCACGAAAGGCGCCATCACGACCAGGTGGGGATTTTGGGTCGTGACACAAACTTACTCATATTTTTGGTGACTTTCGGCTAAAGAATTGAGTTTTACTATTATACTGAAAAGAAAATATTTATTTTTCCAGAATTTTATACGAGATGAGCATTTTATTATTGAATTATTACTGGTGCTGGTTAAAATTGTATTGTTATAAGATGTTATTTGGTATTGGAGTTGGACTCTGACCCTTGTCCCAGCTCGTCACTACTTTCAACCTAAGGTTAGGTTTGTTACTTATTGAGTACATGAGATTGGTTGTACTCACACGACTAGTTGGATTTTGAGTAGTGATATTTTTTATCTCTTTTCTTTTCTTCCTTCGAAAGCTTGTGTTTGATTTGATGAAAGAATTTTTTGGTTGGAAATTAGTTGGTGAATATAAAAAAGTTAAGAGTTTAAGAAAAATAACTTTTGTCCATAAGCGAGGGAATTCATTTTTTCCCAATTGATGAAAGTTATTTTCTTGCAAAACATTTTTCTCATTGAAAATAATTTTTTAAATAATAACTGCAGTCATACCAACCAAGCTCTAGTGGATCTAGCCGAGCGGCTTTCACTTCATCAATAGGGAAAGTGTACATATGGACCCAAACATGACCATGATAAAGTTGTGGATACGATTTGCTAGATTTTTCTTGACTTTGAAAAATATTACTTCATCTGTCCCTTTTTAGTGCGTTCCAAAAAGAATGAACAATTTCTAAATTTAAAAAGCTATTTCACTTAAACTTTTTACTCTGTCCTTAGAAACTTTTATATGCTTGTTTCTTTAAAATGTCCATATGCTTATTTTACCTTGCAAATAAGCAGTAAATAAAAGATTTTAAAATGCTAGTTTCCTGGAATTTGCATAAGTAAGAAAAGTTGAAAAAGTAAATGAAACAAAAGGCACACCTAACACATACCCTACATAAATTTATCATTTTAGGCTCTTTCATTTTTCAGTCCCTTTCTACACTCTCAAGTAGCTTTCCTCTCTTGCCTCAGTCAAGAACCAAGACTCCATTACTAAGTCTTTGTCTTTTTGTTGGGTAAAAAGTCTTACTTTTAATATCATCTGTTTGCTATGTATAAAAAGTCATGGAACTTAATTTTACTTCTTGCTAAGTCAAGAGGACTCTAGCAACAACAATTCTTCTCCATAACTCAACATCAGGTCTTTGTTTGGGGTCATGTAATAGCGCTCCACTTGATAAAGTGAAAAAGTATAATTTATACAACATAGTTTAAAATAATACCGAAGCTAATATATATATATATATTATATTCCCTAATACATCCTATTAAACGACCGAGGTCTTTTACTTAATACATTTTCAAATAACTTCAGTTTGATTAGTTAGGATAAGAGTACTGCTTGGTCCATACTCCATAGACCTAGACATACAAGTCAATAATTCTAAAGAAGTTCAGTAGGTTGGACAAAAAGGAAAAAGGTCTTTGTTTTCCATTGATTTATTCATTTTTATCCTTTTTCTTAATAATTTGCAAACATGTCAATCAACAAATAGTAGTTGGATCTATTAGCCAACAAAAAATAGTAGTTGGATCTACTATTATCTATTTGATTTTTATCGCTTTTATTTTCTTTGTTATGAAGGGAGAATAATTGGTGAATCCAGTAAATAGTTTTCATTTCATCAATTGGGGAGGTATACGTGAACCCACGCACACTTCATTATGAAGTCTTTGTCTTTATTTATTTTTTTGATAATTGACAGGACCTTATGAAGCCTTTCTACGAAGACTTCTTTGCCGTTTAATCAAAGAACTATGGTGCAATTTTTCTTCGTGTACCAATGACTTATTTGTATTCATTCAAACCCCTATTTTGAGGCAGAAGAACTTTTCTTCATCGTCTCACACTTTTGATGCACTAAATCTTAATTTGCTTAGCTTTTTGTTCCACTAATAAGTCCTTCAATGATATTTTATGAAGTTAATGATGTTTTTTTAATCTCTTTTCTTTTCTTCATTTGAAAGCTTGTGTTTGATTCGATGAAAGAATTTTTTGATTGGAAATTGGTTGGTGAATATAAAAGAGTGAAGAGAGTGGTAAGAAAAATAATTTTTTTTCCATAAGCAAGGGAAGTTATTTTTCTCCAATTGATGAAAAATATTTCCCTGCAAAATATTTTTTTCATTGAAAATAATTTTTTAAGTAATAACTGTAGTCAAACCAAACACGCTCTTGTGGAATTAGCCGGGTGGCTTTCACTTCATCAATAGGGAAGGTGTACATGTGGACCCAAACAAGACCATGAAAAGCTGTGGATACGATTTGCTGGAATTTTCTTGACTTTGGAAAATATACTCCCTCCGTTTCTTTTTAGTGTGTTCCAAAAAGAATGATCTCTTTCTAAATTTAAAAAAATATTTTAACTTAAACTTTCAACTCTACCCATAATGAGAAACTTTTATATGCTTGTTTCTTTAGGTTGTCTAATGCTTTTTATACATTGCAAATAACCAGTAATTAAAGACACATTTCAAAATATTAGGATCCACTTTTCAATTTCCTGGCATTTTCATAAGTAAGAAAAGTTGACCACCGTATTTGAATATTTAATTTTCTAAGCTATCAGATTAGCAAATATTTCCACAAGAGAGAAAGTCTAATTTTCTTTGATGAAAGTGAAGGATGAGTGTGATGGCACTCTAGATGAAGTTATGAGAGGAAAACTACACCTTAGAGTATCCATCTGTTTAGTTTCACCTTGCAAATCTTCTCCACAACTTTATATCAAGGTTTCTGTTTGGGGTCATGTAATAGTGCTCCACTTAATGAAAAATAATATTTGTCACTTTTTAGAGTCTGGTGCTACGTTTTATTGTTTAATTAGAAGTTATTAAACTTAATATGATTAGTCGCGTACAAATATCTAAACTGAAAACAATATTTAAATAGCATCATGAAAGTGTTCCCTTTTGTGCAAATTTCCCCTTTCTATTTGGCTAGTAGATCCAACATGGAGAAAAGGTCTTCTAACATCAATTTTATATGAAGTTAATGTTAAAAATTTTTTTAATTTATTATTTATTTGATTTTTATCTCATTTCTTTTATTTGTTATGAAAGGATAATAATTGGTAAATCTAGTAGATAGTTTCCATTTCATCAATTGGGGAGGGGTACATGAACACACGCACACTCCACTATGAAGTCCTTGTCTTTGTTTTTTTTTCCTTAATAATTGACAGGACATTATGAAGTCTTTCTACGAAGGCTTATTTACCGTTTAATCAAAGAACTATGGTGCCATTTTCGTCACGTACCACTGACTTGTTTCTATTCACTCAAATCCGTACTTGGGCCAGAAGAACTTTCCTTCGTTGTCTCAAACTTTTGATGCGCTAAAGCTTAGTTTGCTTAGCTTTCTGTTCCACCAATAAGTCCTTCAATGTTGTTTTATGAAGTTAATGATGTTTTTTTTTCTCTTTTCTTTTCTTTGTTTGAAAGCTTGTGTTTGATTTGATGAAAGAATTTTTTGATTGGAAATTGGTTGGTGAATATAAAAGAGTTAAGAGAGTTGTAAGAAAAATAACTTTTGTCCATTAGTGAGGGAAGTTATTTTCCTTCACTTGATGAAAATATTTTCCTTCACTTGTCCTCTCGGGAAACATTCTAAGCTACCTTTTCATGATTTTGTTTCATATACTTTTCTTTCGTTTGATATTATTCATAGTGATCTTTGGTCATCTCCTATTGTTAGTACTTCCGGCCACTGTTATTATGTTCTTTTTCTTGATGACTATAGCAAATTTTTGTGGACTTTTCCCATAGCAAAAAAATCTCAAGTCAAACAAATTTTCTTAGCTTTTCATGCTTTAGTCAAAACACAATTTGAACGTAATATTAAGACCTTTCAGTGTGATAATGGTACGGAATATATTAATGGAACCTTTAAGGATTTTTTTGAGAAAAATGGCATGCTCTTTCGTCTCTCATGCCCTCATACCTCTCCTCAAAACGGCAAGGCCGAAAGACACATAAAATCAATAAATAATATCATCCGAACTCTTCTTGCTTATGCATCCATGCCACTCACTTTTTGGCATCATGCTCTCTCTATGGCTACATATCTCTTCAATATTCTTCCTACTAAGGTCTTGAATTACCAATCACCTGCTCAAATCCTCTATCAAAGTGATCCGGATTATTCATGTTTGCGTGTTTTTGGTTGCTTATGTTTCCCATTATTCCCCTCTTCTACCATTAATAAATTACAAGAAAGGTCGACTCCTTGTGCTTATTTAGGTCCAGCTCCAAATCATCGTGGGTCCAAATGTTATGACATGTCTAGTGGAAAAATCATAATTTGTCGTCATGTTCGTTTTGTTGAAAATGAATTTCCATTCTCCAAACTTCACAGAACCAAACCTTTGGATTATGAGTTATTATGTGATGATAACATTAATCCTCATCTCATTCATCATTTGTCTCAAAATCCCACAACCTCAAATTTGATGCCTGACCCACAAAGACAGCCCGACTCGACCTCTTCCTCCCCCTCTGTGCCGCAGTCTCACACAGGCCCTGTCTGCTCCTCTCCTTTAGCAGCGGATCGGATAGCCACGGCCCAATCAAATGGCCCAACACCCTCTAGCCCTCCTTTTCCTCATAGCTCACTGCCATCAACACAATCCACGCCTCATCCTACAACCCGTATGGCTACACGTGCATCACATGGCATTTTTAAACCCAACCCTAAATACTCTTCTAATTATCACACTACCACTACAGATATTTCTCCTGTTCCAAAAAATCCGGTTAGTGCGCTAAGTGACCATAATTGGAAAAGTGCAATGTTGGATGAATTTAATGCTTTAATTGATAATAAGACTTGGGAATTAGTGCCTAGGCCACTTAATGTGAATGTGATTCGGTCTATGTGGATTTTTCATCATAAACATAAATCCGATGGTTCTTTTGAGAGCTATAAAGCTCGTCTTGTAGGTGATGGGAATACTCAGCAGCAGGGTGTTGATTGTGATGAAACGTTTAGCCCCGTGGTTAAACCTGCCACCATTAGAGCAGTTCTCAGCATTGCTCTCTCTAAATCTTGGTCCATTCATCAAATGGATGTCAAGAATGTTTTCTTACACGATCATCTCAATGAAACAGTTTATATGCATCAACCAATGGGTTTTCGTAACAAAAATTATCCAGATCATGTTTGTCTTCTGAAGAAGTCTTTGTACGGGTTAAAACAGGCTCCTCGGGCTTGGTACCAAAAATTTGCTGATTTTGTTGCTACCTTTGGGTTTTCTCACAGTAAGTCAGATCACTCTTTGTTCATCTACAAAAATGGTTCTGACATTTCATATATTCTATTGTATGTGGATGACATTATTCTTACAGCTTCTTCTGATCGCCTTCATAAGCATACTATGACTCTCTTGGATTCTGAATTTGCTATGAAGGATCTTGGTCCTCTGAGTTTCTTTTTGGGTATTGCTGTTACTCGTCATAACCATGGTATCTTCTTATCTCAAACACAATATGCTGCAAATATTATTGAACGTGCCGGAATGTCTAACTGCAGTCCCTGTCCTACTCTTGTTGACACTAAGTCCAAACTTAGTGCCACCGCAGATACTCCCTATGATGATCCAACTAAGTATCGTAGTCTTGCAGGTGCTCTTCAGTATCTCACATTCACTCGGCCAGACATTTCTTATGTCGTGCAGCAAATATGTCTTCATATGCATGCTCCGACTAATGAGCATATAAGTGCTCTTAAGCTTATCATATGGAGTTATAACATTTGAATTTCTCTTACATTCTACGTTCACTTTCACACTGAAGCTTGAAAGGAAAAGTCAATTAAGAGAAATTCATAGCTATCTCCCGCAGGCTATTCTTTAGATCGTTCCACTCGTTTAAGAATACTCATACAGTCTAAGTAGCTTAAGTTTTTGAAGAAAAAGGTAGAGAAGGGTGGTTGAAGCAGGACCATAAGAAGTACCTTTAGCATTTCAAGTACCCGGTTCAGAGCCAGGACATCTTTGGCATATCCACCAGCAGCGGCTATCTTCAGGGTACTCTTTCTTTTGGTCTTCATTTGTACAAGTCCAGTATTAATGGTATTATCTCATATACAGATGCAGATTGGGACGGTTGTCCTGACACCCGTCGCTCTACCTCTGGTTACTGTGTATTCCTTGGAGATAATTTAATTTCTTGGTCATCCAAACGCCAACCCACTCTCTCCCGTAGTAGTGCTGAGGCGGAATACAGGGGTGTTGCTAATGTTGTTTCTGATTCGTGTTGGATCAGAAATTTATTACTAGAGTTGCACTGTCCTATTCAAAAGGCTACTCTAGTTTATTGTGACAATATGAGTGCAATATACTTATACAGCAATCCTGTTCAGCATCAATGCACTAAGCACATTGAGATGGATATTCACTTCGTCCGAGAGAAAGTGGCACGTGGTGAAGTTCGTGTGTTACCTGTACCGTCCCGTTACCAAATTGCTGATATTTTTACAAAAGGGCTTCCGCGCTTTTTATTTAATGATTTCAGGGACAGTCTCAGCATACGGGAACCTCCAGCTTCGACTGCGGGGGTGTGTTAGAGAATATATCAAGGATATATTCTAGGAAGTAGTTTATTTTGTATATGTTAGAGAATATATCAAGGATATATTCTAGGAAGTAGTTTTTTTGTATATAATTAGCTTTTATTGTATATATTCTTTATTAGATGTCAAATATTTAGTTACCTTAGTTTTAGCTAGTTTCCTTGCTTTTAGCTAATTTAGTGGCTAATTTGTAGCCTACTATCAATATTGTATTCTGTATATATTTGGCTCAAGGCCTCAATGCAAGACACGGAATCAACTTCCTTCACTAAGTCAATTTATTCACATTTTGCGCTCTCAAATAAATAAAGTTAGGGAATGCTTAATCTTTTTTGTAATTATATTTTGAGATAAGAAAATAAAATTTTCATGCATATACATAAAGCAATTAATTGCAAAAGTTGATAAAATCACAAATATAAATATTTTCCCTTGTACGTTTTCCAACACTTCTCATATTACTAATTCTACATTAACAACATTCACAATCTGAAGAGAAACAAAAATACAGTTGTATTAAAATTACGAAGATATATACTTTAAATATAAAAGTATATTTACTTTAGAAATAAATATTCTGTAACCAAAATTCATAAAGCTCATCTTAAGGCGCTTTTTGTTGTTGTATTCATGAATACATGGCGCGAATACATGTGAATAAATGCGCGTACAGTTGGACTGCCTTGATTTTAGGCACTTCTTGTATAATATTCCAACAGAATTAACACAATACTGATGCTAAGGAGGCTTATGCCTAATGCTATACTAAGAAAGATAATTTGTCATACTTCCTATTATTAGGGAATTATATCACACCCAGTGGCGGATCCATAATTTTAAAGCCGTGGGTGTTCACTAACAAAAACTCTGAAAGAAAAGGAAAAAGAAGTTTAGTTATGGGTGCTCACTCTATATTTATCTAAATGTTTTTATAAATACCTATACAAATTTACGAAAATCTTATTAAAGATAATGTGTACTTGAGCACCCAAAAATAACTTGTTGGCTAGTAGATCCAACATGGAGAAAAGGTCTTCTAACATCAATTTTATATGAAGTTAATGATAAATATATTTATTAATTTATTATCTATTTGATTTTTTATCTCTTTTCTTTTTTATTTTTATTTTTTGGTTATGAAAGGACAATAATTGGTGAATCTAGTAGGTAGTTTTCATTTTATCAATTGGGAAGGTGTACGTGAACCCACGCACACTGCATTATGAAATCTTTGTCTTTGTTTTTTTCTTAATAATTGACAGGATATTATGAAGTCTTTCTACAAAGTCTTCTTTGCCGTTTAATCAAAGAACTATGGTGCAATTTTTCTTTGGGTACCAATGACTTATTTCTATTCATCCAAACTCCTATTTTGGGGCAGAAAGAACTTTCCTTTATCGTCTCACACTTTTGATGCAGTAAACCTTAGTTTGCTTAAGAGAGTTGTAAGAAAATTAACTTTCGTCCAAAAGTGAAGGAAGTTATTTTTTCCAATTGATGAAAAATATTTCTTTGCAACATATGAGAAGCGTTTTATACTCTTGTTTCTAAATTTGGAAATAATTTAATCTTTTGTTGTGAAAAATTTGGCTACTATACTATCCTTGCTGATTTTCAGTGAAAAATAGCGTTAAGTTTGTTATTTTCCTTTTGCTTTAACAAGGAATTTTTTATTACAAGTGTTAGGCTAATTTCCAAGCCCTAGACTTAACTTCTTTACTTCATCTTCTATTTACTTTTACCATTAAGATGTCATGGGTTATGTGAAGGTCTATTACGTAAATCAAATATATTGTTATTGACTTATTTCATAAAGAGAAATCTTAGATTAGAAATAAATAATCTAAGTAAAGAGGGTGAACGATAGTTCGTACAATGCACGATTAACTGCTAAATTATTTCATAAGTCAATTATTATCGTTTGAACCTAAGTTTTAATGATATATAAGTAAAAGAATATAAGACAAGTAGAAGAACATAACTCAAATCCTTATAAAGCAACTATCATTCGGTAGGATTTAGGACACAATAATTCTTACATATCGAAATTAGTTTCGGTGGGAAAAAGAAAAATTAAATATATGAATACATTTGACTTCCAAGAGCTACATCCCTTTTACAGAACTTTTAACAAACCATTTAGATTTTTCTGGATATTTTCAATTTTAAAAAGCTTGTAACAATTTATAAGGGTTACACGTGCAACAAAACTATCTAATGCAAGTGATGGAATTCGTTCTCTGAAAATTTTTAAAGCTTTCGGATCTGTTGTGGATAATTTCACTTCCGAATGTAAGTGACATCTGATGCTTTTGTTTATGTAGATTTCTAATACGTCTCCTCTTGTTTAAAATTCTTATTCTCCTTAAAATGCTATTCCAGATCAAATGAACTGTTGGACTATTTCGGTCCTTGTAGTTTGTACTTGTCACGATCCGGAATTTTCATCCTAGGGACCGTGATGACGCCTAATATTTCACTTGCTAGATAAGCCAATGGTAGATATAGTTTTTAGAATTTTTTAACAATTCAAATTAAATAATAACTCAGAAACTGAAATAGAGTAAGAAAACCATAATAACTGCGATGTCTAGATCCAGTCCTAGAACTGGTGTCACATGTGCACGAGCTGCTAGTTGTGGAGCCTGATTAATATGTAATAGATTTGAATTATTTCCTTGTATTTTTAGGAAACCCATAATCCCTATAGTTTTAGGGAAATTCATTGTCCTCATAGATTTGGGAAAGGAAAACCTAGAATCCTGGTAAAATTGGGAGACCTTTCTCTTATAGGTTTGGGACTATTTGGGATCTATATATAGGCTTTACTATTTATTCTCCTTTTATGTTGAAAATACCCTAAATTATTAATATATATAAATCCCGCCGCCGTGGAAGTTTACCCTAACGGGGTGTTACCACGAAATAAGTCTCTCACGTTTTTTTTTTATCTCTCTACCTTAACTTTTCTCGCTTCAAAATTTTTTCATCTTCTTCATCAGTTCAGAGTGTTTGAGTGAATCGATCCTAACAAATGGTATCAGAGCTTTGGAGATTCAACACGATCATTGAAGATGGAGAGTTCGAAGATTGGAATCGAGAAGTTTGATGGATTCGATTTCGATTTCTGGAAGATGCAGATCGAAGACTATCTGTACCAGAAAGATCTTCACGAACCCTTGACTGAGGCAAAGTCAGCTTCCATGACAGAGGAGCAGTGGAAGCTTAAGGAACGCCAGACGTTGGGGTTGATCCGGTTGACTTTGTCGAGAAACGTGGCGTTCAACATTGTTAAGGAGAAGACTACTGCAAATCTGATGAAGGCGCCATGATTGTATCTCGTGGCACCAAATCTGGAACCTTGTACACTACTGCAGGGTGTACTAACATGGTTGTTGTCGCTGAGGGTGCTTCCAGTTCATGTCTGTGGCACAACAGACTTGGACACATGAGTGCTTAAGGAATGAAGATGCTGGTTGCAAAAGGAGCATTATAGGGCCTGAAGTCTGTTGACATGGGTCTTTGTGAAAGTTGTGTTATGGGAAAACATAAACGAGTTAGCTTCACAAAGACTGCTAGCGAGCCGAAGAAAGTGCGGTTGGAAATGGTACATACAGATGTTTGGGGACCATCTCCAGTTTCATCACTTGGAGGATCCAGGTTCTATGTCACCTTCATTGATGATTTCAGCAGGAAGGTATGGGTCTATTTCTTGAAGCATAAGTCAGATGTGTTTGTGACTTTCAAGAGGTGGAAAGCTGAAGTTGAAAATCAGACTGGTTTGAAGATCAAATGCTTGAGGTCTGACAATGAAGGAGAGTATGACAAGTCAGAGTTCAAAGCATTCTATGCAGCTGAGGGAATCCGATTGATGAGGATAGTTCTAGGTAAGGCTAGGCAGAATGGAGTTGCTGAGAGGATGAACAGAACATTGAACGAGCGTGCAAGGACCATGAGGATACACTGTGGGCTGCCCAAGATGTTCTTGGCAGATGCTGTGAGCACAGCTGCATACTTGATCAACAGGGGACCATCAGTTCCCCTGGGGTTCAAGATCCCAGAGGAGGTGTGCACGAAAAAAGAGCTCAAGTACTCACACTTGAGAACTTTTGGTTGCACGGCTTATGTTCATGTTGATCCAGAGAAAAGAGACAAGCTTGATGCTAAGGCTGTGAAGTGTTACTTCATAGGCTACGGTTCTGACTTGTTTGGTTACAGGTTTTGGGATGACAAGAACAGAAAGATCCTGAGACATTGTGATGTGACATTTGATGAGTCTGTCCTATATAAAGACAGAGAGCAGAAGGTTTCAGAGACTAGAAGCAAGTGGGAGTTGAGATTGAGTTGCAGAAGAGTACACCCAGAGATGTTGCGGAAGAAACTCAACCAACTCCAGACGCTGTTGCTGAAGAACCTATGGTGGAACAAGTGACACCTGAGCAGCTGTTGAGGAGATCATCAAGGACCATCAGAGCACCAGATAGGTATTCACCTTCATTACATTATCTGTTGCTGACTGATGAAGGGGAACCAGAGTCTTTCGATGAGGCCCTACAGGTGGAGGATTCAATCAAGTGGGAGCAAGCCATGGATGATGAGTTGAGCTCCCTTGAGAAGAACAACATTTGGGTGTTGACTGAGTTACCTGCAGAGAAGAAAGCCTTGTTGAACAAGTGGGTGTTCAGAATCAAGGAAGAACCAGACGGTAAAAGAAGGTTCAAGGCTCGGTTAGTGGTTAAAGGATATTCACAAAGGAAAGGTATTAATTATACTGAAATATTTCTCTTGTTGTGAAGTTAACTACTATCCGGATTCTATTGAGTATTGTTGCATCAGAGAGTTTGCATCTTGAGCAAATGGATGTAAAAACAACATTTTTACATGGAGATCTGGACGAGGAGATCTATATGCAACAACCTGAAGGATTTGTAGTTCCGGGCAAGGAACACATGGTGTGCAAGCTCAACAGAAGCTTGTATGGGTTGAAGCAAGCACCGAGGCAGTGGTACAAGAAGTTCGACTCCTTCATGACCAAGAGTGGCTTTTGCAGGGTTGAAGAAGATACCTGTTGTTACTTCAAGAAATACACTGATTCTTATGTGTTTCTACTCTTGTATGTGGATGATATATTGATTGCAGGATCCAATATGAGGGAGATAAACATTCCGAAGGCAAGTCTGTCTTTAGCGTTTGAGATGAAAGACTTGGGTGCATCGAAGCAAATTCTGGGGATGAGGATTTCTCAGGATAGATCTGCTGGCACTTTAGACCTATCGCAGGAGCAATACATTGAGAAGGTGTTGGCCAGATTTCGAATGAGTGATGCTAAACCCAGGACTACTCCTTTGGCAAAACACATAAAATTGTCAAAGGGGCAGTCACCTAAGACAGCTGAAGAGCGTGAGCACATGGCAATTATTCCATATGCTTCAGCAATTGGGAGTTTGATGTATGCTATAGTCTGCACAAGACCTGACATAGCACATTCTATGGGAGTTGTTAGCAGGTACATGGCAAATCCGGGGAAAGAGCATTGAGAAGCTATTAAGTAGCTTCTGATATATTTGAGAGGTACATCCAGTATTTCACTTAGTTTTGGTAAAGGCAAAGTGAATCTGCAGGGTTTTGTGGATGCTGATATTGGTGGTGATGTGGACTCAAGCATGAGCACATCCGGACATATTTACACCATAGGTGGTACAGCAGTGAGTTGGATGTCCAGGATTCAGAAGTGTGTTGCTCTTTCATCAACAGAGGCTGAGTATGTGGCAATAGCTGAAGGTGGAAAGGAGATGATATGGAAATCTCAACTCCCACTTGCTTCGTAGTCTCTGAAACCTTCTGGTCTCTATCCTTGTATAGGACAGACTCATCAAATGTCACATCACAATATCTCAGAATCTTTCTGTTCTTGTCATCCCAAAACCTATAACCAAACAAGTCAGAACCGTAGCCTATGAAGTAACACTTCACAGCCTTAGCATCAAGCTTGTCACTTTTCTCTGGATCAACATGAACATAAGTCGTGCAACCAAAAGTTCTTAAGTGTGAGTACTTGAGCTCTTTTTTCATCCACACCTCCTCTGGGATCTTGAACCCCCAGGGGAACTGATGGTCCCCTGTTGATCAAGTATGCAGCTGTGCTCACAGCATCTGCCCAAAACCTCTTGGGCAGCCCACTGTGTATCCTCGTGCTCCTTGCACACTCGTTCAATGTTCTGTTCATCCTCTCAGCAACCCCATTCTGCCTAGCCTTACCTAGAACTGTCCTCATCAATATGATTCCCTCAGTTGCACAGAATGCTTTGAACTCTGACTTGTCATACTCTCCTCCATTGTTAGACCTCAGGCATTTGATCTTCAAACAGTCTGATTTTCAACTTCAGCTTTCCACCTCTTGAAAGTCACAAACACATCTGACTTATGCTTTAAGAAATAGACCCATACCTTCCTGCTGAAATCATCAATGAAGGTGACATAGAACCTGGATCCTCCAAGTGATGAAACTAGAGATGGTCCCCAAACATCTGTATGTACCATTTCCAACCGCACTTTCTTCGGCTCACTAACAGTCTTTGTGTAGCTAACTCGTTTTTGTTTTCCCATAACACAGCTTTCACAAAGACCCATGTCAACAGACTTTAGGCCCTCCAATGCTCTATGAAACCATCTTCTTCATTCCCTTAGCACTCATGTGTCCAAGTCTGTTGTGCCACAGACATGAACCGGAAGCACCCTCAGCGACAACAACCATGTTAATACACCTTGCAGTGGTGTACAAGGTTCCAGATTTGGTGCCACGAGCTACAATCATAGCACCTTTCACAATCTTCCACGAACCTTTCCCAAACTCTGTTGTATAGCCTGTGCTATCCAACTGACCAACAAAGATCAAATTCTTCTTGAGAGTAGGAATATCTTGTTAGAATAAATGAATAACGATAG
>MCJB01052204.1:0-24505 GCA_002018475.1 Nicotiana obtusifolia | reverse complement strand
CTAATAAGGAGCATGTCGTGGATGCGGTGAGGGTTCTGCAAGAGCAACACGCAATCATTCTAGGCCATCTCACGTGGCAGGATCAGGTTATGGAGAAACTGGAGCAGAAACTATTGGAGGCTTCAAATAATGCAAACAGACGAGATCCAATGCCTCTTGGTGTTCCCGCAAACCAAACGACGCAGAGAGTCAACAACAACACTCCCAGGGATGAAGTTGGCTTCGACGGGGCCGGGGGAGTAGATTTGGTCTCAACAACAAGAACGACCTGTTCAAAAATGAACTTTTACGGTTTATGAGGGATGTAAACGCCCGCATGGAAAAAATCCTGGCGCGCCACCAATATTGAAAGACCTGGACTCAGAGAATTATACTCAATTTTCGTATAAGCCGAGTGCGGCACCAGAACTAATCCCAAAGGGGTTCAAAATGCATGAAGTGCCAAAGTAAGATGGGACTTCAGACACACAAGAGCATATTACCACCTACACAACGGAGGTAAAAGAAAATGATTTAGCTCCTCACGAAATTGAATCTGTGTTGCTAAAGAAATTGGAGAAACTCTCACAAGGGGAGCTCTAACGTGGTATTCATTATTACCCAAGCATTCCATAGATTCCTTTGAGATGCTCGTGGATTCTTTCATCAAGGCTCATGCTGGGGCTAAAAAAGTACAAGCGCGAAAGGTCAACATATTCTGGATCGCACAGGGAGAATCTGAATTTTTACGAGAGTAAGTTACCCGATTCTAGAAAGAAAGAATGTTGCTCCCGATTGTCCTGGACGAATGAGTAGCTGAAGCATTCACCAAAGGATTGAATCCCAAAAGCTTAGACGCATCTCAAAGTTGAAGGGGAGCTTGCTTGAGTTTCAAGCAACAACTTGGGATGATGTCCACAACCGGTACGAATCAAAGATAAGGATCGAAGATGACCATGTCAGTTCCACATCATCGTCCAAAGGACGAAAGAAGAGCAGAGAAAAATCAAAGGATGACTACGACGCGAACAAACGGACTTTGAGGGGCCGATTTCTGCCCTTCAAGCAGATCGAAGGCCGTGGCAGAAACTTTCGGGCAGCAAACAATTTCATCGTTGACAGAGGGACTAATCGTGGTCGAAACAATATATCACTCCAGGATAAAGAGACGTGGGGGTCTCGAGATCCTTCTTACCCCAAATTATTAGAATATAACTTTAACGTCAATATAGTGGAGTTGGTGTCATCCATAAGAAACATTAAAGAGGCATGATTTTTGAGACCTATGAGATCCGATTCCAGCCAAAGAGATCCCAACTTATAGTGCGAGTACCATGGGACGAACGGTCACCAGACAGGGGACTGTCGGCACCTCCAGGAAAAAGTGGCTACCTTATTGAAGAATGGTCACCTCAGAGAATTCCTGCGTGACCGAGCTAAGAACAATTATGGCTGTAACAGAGACAACGTTGAACCTTCAAAAGTAGGAGAAGAACCCCCACGCCAAACGATCAATATGATCTTCGAGAGGAATGAGATTAACAGGGTCACCTTTTCGGTAGCGAAGAAGATGAAAGTATCAATAAATCGTAGTAAAAGACTCTAGGAAGACGATAGCACTTTCACGAAGGAGGACGCAGACGGATTTCTGCTACCACACAAAGGACGCACTGGTAATTTCTTTAAACATGTTAGATTTTAAGATTAAATGTGTTCTAGTAGATCCAGAAAGTTCGGCTAATATCATACAATGGAGAGTATTGGAGCAAGCTAAACTCACCGAAAGCATTATTTCGGCAACAAAGCTCCTCGCTGGATTCAACCTTGCAAGCATGACGACCCGGGGAGAGATTTTGCTGCTCACAAATGCTGAAGGAGTAATGAAAACAACTCTTTTTGAAGTAGTAGATGGTGACATGGGATACAATATCATCCTAGGAAGGCCATGGTTACACGAGATGAAAGTTGTACCCTTAACATATCACCAATTGCTAAAGTTTCCAATGCCCGAAGGAATCAAGCAGATAAGAGGTGATCAACCGGCAGCAAGGGAGATGAATGAAATCTCAGTTTCCAGTAGCAAAGGGAAGGAATGCACGGCATAGCAATTAATGGAACCCGCACCTACTCCCGAGCTAGAAAGAGTTAGCCCGGAAGCAGAGTCATCAGAACAATATCAGGTGCCAAGATATTTCCAAGTTCCAGAAGAGACGGACTCAATGAAGTCCATGGCGGAGGAACTAGAGCAAGTTGCATTGTTCGAGGAATTCCTAGAAAGAAAATTCTATTTGGGGATAAGACTGTACCCAGAGCTCAGGTTTGGTTTTATTGAATTCCTTAATTTAATGCTGATTATTTTGCATGGTCGCACGAGGATATGACAGGTATCCCAACTGAAATAGCCATGCACAAGCTGAGTTTGGATCCCAACGTACCTCCGGTAAGGCAGAAGAAATGGCCTATCATCGAGGCCGGGAATAAATTCGTTAAAGAAGAGGTAACCCGCTTGCTTAAAATCGGTTCGGTCCGAGGGGAAGATATCCGGAATGGCTAGCCAATGTAGTAGTAGTTCCTAAGAAGAACAACAAATTTCACATGTGTGTAGATTATAAAGACCTTAATAAGAAATGCCCGAAAGACTCGTTCCCACTGCCAAACATCGATCAAATGATTGATGCCACGACCGGGCACGAGTTGATGAGTTTCCTCGATGCCTATTCCGGGTACAATCAAATCAAGACGAACATAGATGATCAGGAAAAAACTTCGTTTATAACAAATTTCGATACATATTGTTACAATGTAATGCCCTTCGGGTAGAAAAACGCCGGAGCCACTTACCAACGGCTCGTAAATAAGATGTTTGACAAGCAAATAGGAAAGACTATGGAAGTTTGTATAGATGATATGCTCGTTATGTCTTTGAATGAAGGTGACCATCTTAAGCGTTTGCAAGAAACATTCGACATCCTGGGGAAGCATAACATGAAGCTTAATCCCAAAAAGTGTGCATTCGGGGTCAGTTCTGGTAAGTTTCTGGGATTTCTGGTCTCACAAAGGGGAATTGAGGTAAAACCTGACAAAATCAAGGCCATTGAGAATATCCCAGATCAATTGTCGAATGTAAAGGAAGTCCAAAGGCTCATAGGATAGCAGCTTTGAGCAGGTTCATTTCCCGGTCATCGAAAAAATGTCATCGCTTCTTCACACTACTCAAGAAGTAAAATAATTTTGAATGGACACCGGAGTACCAACAGGCTCTGAGGGATCTGAAGAAGTACTTATCGAGCCCTCCATTTCTCTCAAAACCAAAAGAAGGTGAAACATTCCTAGTCTACCTCGCGGTTTCAGAAGTTACTGTAAGTGCGATTTTAGTATGGGAGGACGAAGGTACGCAATTTCCCATTTATTACGTTAGCAAAATTTTAACCGGAGCAGAAACTCACTACCCACATTTGGAAAACTGGCCTTAGCTCTCGTAGTCGCCGCTCGAAAGCTGAGGCCCTACTTCCAATGCCACCCGTTAGCTGTGGTGACTACTTTCCCTTTGCGGAACATCCTCCATAAACCCGAACTCTTGGGAAGATTGACCAAATGGGTTATCAAAATGAGTGAGTTTGGTACAGAATATAAACCAAGGACTGCAATTAAGTCACAAGTCTTGGCTGACTTCGTTGCCAATTTCAGTCTGAGACTACTGCCTCTGGCAACCAAGGAGGCAATAATGGTGTAAGAATCGACATTGGGGGTTTGGACCTTATTTACAGACGCAGCTTCCAACATAAAGAGGTCTGGACTCAGAATAGTCTTAATCACGCCTTTGGGGGAAACCTTAAGGCAAGCCATCAGAACGATTCATTTAACTAACAATGAAGCAGAGTATGAAGCTTTGATTGCAGGCTCGAATTGGCCCGAGGACTTGATTCCAAGGTTATTGAAATCAAATGTGACTCGCAGTTGGTGGTAAATCGGGTCTACGGGATCTTTGATGCCATAGAAGAACGTATGCAACAATACGTAGTAAAGGTCCAGGCTCTTTTGGCACGATTCTTGGAGTGGTCAATTATTCATATCCCGAGGGAGGATAACGCAGAGGCGGATGCATTAGCAAACTTAGGATCATCGACGAAAATAAAGGGATCCAAATCCGAGACGGTAGTGAAACTGATGAACTCGGCCCTAGATACGGATGGTTATAATGAGGTAAATTCGACTAGTCTGGTCTGGGACTGGAGAAATGAAATAATCAACTATCTCAAGCACGGTAAGTTTCTCGAAGACCCCAAAGCATCACGGGTGTTACGCGACAAAGCTGCATGTTATAGCTTCAAGAGAGGCCAATTATATAGAAAATCCTTCCAAGGCCCGCTGGCCCAGTGCTTAGGAGCGTCAGAAGCTAACTATGTTATGAGAAAAGTCCACGAAGGGATATGTGGCAATCACTCGGGTGTGGATTCTATGGTGCTAAAGTTAGTAGGGGCAGGATATTACTGGCCTCGCATGGAACAAGACGCCAAAGACTTCGTACAAAAATGTGATAAGTGCAAACGCTATGCAACAGTAGTACACCAACTAGCATAACCCTTACATTCAGTTCAATCCCAATAGTCGTTCATGAAATGGGGGATGGACATCGTCAGGTCGCTGCCACCGGCTCACGGAAAGGTAAGGTTTCTTTTAATTTTGACTGACTATTTTTCTAATTGGGTGGAGGCAGGTCCTTGTCAGAATATCGAAGAATGCGAAGTGGTCAATTTCCTATGGGAGAATATAATTTGTAGATTCAGAATACCAAAAGAAATAGGACATGGCAATCGGACACGATTTATCGGGGCAAAAGTTACAAAGTTCCTCGAAGATTTGAAGATAAAGAGGATCACATCTTCCCCTTATCATCCAAGCACAAACGGTCAAGCGGAGTCAACAAACAAAGTGATTATCAAAACCTCAAGAAAAGGTTGGAGCGGCAAAATTCAAAAAGCCATTGCTCAGAGTTCTATGGGCTTACCGAACAACGGCCAGATCGAGTACAGGAGAAACTCTTTTTTCCCTTGTGTACGGTGTCGTAGCCTTTATCCCGGTGGAACTAGGTGAACCCACTTTTAGATATTTTCGAGCAGATGAAGAGTCGAACAATGAAGCAATGTTAATCAACTTGGAACTGCTCGAGGATGCAGGGACTTGGCGCATTAAGAATGGCAGCTCAAAAACAAAGAATGGAGCAATATAATAATCAAAAAGACAACTTCCATTATTTTAAAGTAAGAGACTTGGTTATGAGGAAAGTAACCCAAAATACCTGGGAGATCAACGCAGGGAAGCTAGGTCCAACATGGGAAGGTCCCTACCAGATTTCAGCTATCACTGGGAAAGGATCATACGAGACAGAGAACCAGAATGGAGACAAGTTGCCTAGAAACTGGAACGTGTCACACCTCAAAAGATATTATTGCTGATGAACACTATTCAAACGAGAAGTATGTGCTGCACTCTTTTTTCCTTCGTTCAGTTTTGTCCCAATTGGATTTTCTGGCAAGGTTTTTAATAAGGCAGCAACAGAAAGCATACTACGAAGATAGCAACAATAAGACCTTTGATAGCAAGGCAAACAAGAAAGCTTACACTCGGGGACGGTTAGATAATCTTTGATTCGATAGCAAATTCCCACTGGGAAGTTAAGTTTGCAATCGATCAAAGTTTACCCAACCATTCATGAGCACAAACCACAAGAGGGTTGTTAGATATTTCATCGCTCGATAGCATAATTCTTGAGGGGAAGTAAAGTTGTGTTACCAAGTTAAGGATTATCTAGAAATTCATTAGTGGAATCTTCGAAGATACAAGATTTCCACTGTTCCAATTCGCACTCTTTGCATTCGAACACTGGGGGGGAGGATATGGGGATACGGCAACAATGACTCCCACATCAACCGGGGGACGAAAATCCAGAAACGAAATGCATCATCGAGACCAGGGACTGCGAAGCCAGCCCTGTAGAAACAAGTTATACAAGATAACCACAAGTGATGCCAATTTCTTTTCAACATAGCAAATGCTTATGTATCTTTTGAAAATATAAGGAATAAAATAAAATTCTTTGTTTCTATCTTGTTTCTTGTCTAAAGATAAATAAACTTTGTCATTTGAAAGTTAAACAACTACTTCAAATATTAGTGCCGTAATGAACAGGAGACGTCCTCTTCAAGAGCACCGTAAACATAAGAGGGCTCTCTCTTATAAAAACCCTCACGTTGAAGGGTGATTTTGGAAGAATTTATGCCCGGAATCGAAGATGCCATTGGGAAAAAATACACCTGAAGCCAAATATGAAAAAGACGCAAAACGTAAAATTGCGCAAATACTTATAGAAACCCTCACATAAAAGGGATAATGCTCGAAACCAAAGTAATTCGAGGAAAACACATTCGAGACTACACATAGAAAAGCGCAAACAGGAAAATGTGCGTAGAATTCTTGAGCAAATCCAAAGATTAAAGACTTGCATGGATATTCAAATGAAAGTAATACTCAAACGACACTTGAATGAAAATATGTCTTTATTTACAAGAACATTCCAAAACAGTAAAAGTTTAAAATGGGAAAAAGAAAAGAAAAGTTAAACTGCAGTGCCTCCGGAACCAGGAGGAAGAGAAGTGTCCGCATTCCCGGGAGAAGTTGGTGGGTCCACTAATGGCTCGGCATTTTCCCTAGTTTGGTCTTCAGCATAGTCGCCTTCCGATCCCTCTTTAGTTCCCAAAAACTCGAAACCGGAACCAGAAGAACCAGGAGCATCAAACTGCAGCTATAGTGCATATTTAGCAACTAACTCAAGCTCTCGGGCCTCAGCAATTTCGGCATCAAAGTCGATGATACCAGCTTTGGCCTCCTCCAAGATTTTCCTCCCCATGTTGTACATGGCATAAGTTTTTTCAATAACGAGGGAAGCTGCTCGGCCCTTAAGTTATTCTTTGAGTTGGGTAACCTTGGCAGAAAGGCTTTCCCGGGCGGACCTAGCAGATTTGAGGCTGACATCAAGGTCGGGACAGTTGAACTAAAGAGCCTATTATGCTCGATAGTTTTCTTGTACTTCTCTTCTAGATGGGCGTGTTTCGCCCAACAGCAAGCTCTTCGATTTTGGAGTTCAAGGCTGCCTCTAAATTAATCTATCTTTCAGTAGAGGCAGCCTCACGATTAGTTGCAGTAAGAACAGCTTCCTGGACTTCAGCCTATTGGCCTTGGCTTCATCAAATCTAACCCTCAACAGGCCAATTTCTTAGCTAAGGGTTACCATTTTTGCTCTCTTTGATGCAAACGAACCTCCAAAATAACGGCCTTAATAGCTTTTATTTCTAGTTCCGAGAGGCGGAGAATACTTTGGCACGTTCCACCAAAAGCTGATTCCGTTCAGAAGTAACTTCTTCCTTCTCACGAATCAACCTTTGAAGGCCCTCAGAAGCAAGAAAGTTGGCCTACAAAACAAGAAGAAGTAAAATTTAGAATACATTCATAAAAAAAATAGAAGAAGTAATGAAGGAAGAAAAGAACGTACCAATGCGGCGTTATGCATGGCATTGTTTCTCCCAAGAGTGCCTGAATCTTTTCCCAGTCTTTTTCTGAAGCCAAAGGCTTCAGTTAATTAGCAAGCTCCACAGGCGGGGATAGCAAGCTGCATCTGGTAGAGACCAAAAGAGTAATGTTCCTCCTCCTTTGTGGATCTTCA
The DNA here is from genome assembly GCA_002018475.1 of Nicotiana obtusifolia. NCBI lineage: Eukaryota > Viridiplantae > Streptophyta > Magnoliopsida > Solanales > Solanaceae > Nicotiana > Nicotiana obtusifolia. Next base: position 16,806 of record MCJB01052204.1, on the reverse strand, counting down.
GAAGAGGCAGCAGAATTTTTCCCCAAATCCCCATGAACTGTGGACATTGGAAGAGGAACACCTTCTTCATGGTCAGGTGCGGCCGATGGAGGTGATATAGCAACTGCTGGTGAAAGAGTGGATGAAGATAAAAGTGATGTAGCAGTTGCTGGTGTTGGTGAAGGTGGAGATGAATCTGATGGAGTTGAAGAGTGAGAAGCAGCTTCATCAAATGCAGTACTGGCTGTTGAATGCTCGCCAACCAAAGACGGCAAGGACCCGGTACTCAGCCCTGCAGCACCGGTTACAGCAATTGGGGCCCGAAAATGGGAGTTGGCATTTTCTATCAAATCAGATTCTCCCCAAAGTGCCGAGACATCGTCTTCAGTTGGTGTAACTATCTCAACAGGTCGAGCATCCTGTTGAGATGATGAGGATCGTCGCCTACTATATAGAGAAGCTCCCTCATCATTAGCTTTATCATCATCATCAGTCATCACGGTGTCTATGACCGGCCCGGAAGGAGGACCAGTCATCATCGCCACCGGAGATTATTCGGGGGCATCAGTCTTTGCCCACTTATTCTTTTCCCTGGCAGCGGAGGAAAGTCTTCTCTTTGGTTGCGTATCCTCCGGCCGGGGACTCCGTAATGAAGTGTTTGCGTCCGAAACAGGCCCGGCGATACCTGTTCGAGTACGTGCTTCCTGAAGCAGCCTTGCTGCATCAGCAGGATCAGCCAAAACGTCCTTCTCGGGGACAGCAACAAAGCTCGCAGGTAGACCTAATTTCATGAACAAATTAGAAGGGTTCAACCAAGTTCTCCGTATACAAAAAAAAAATAGAATCAAGGTAAATTAGAATTACCATGATTTTTGGCCTTCTACCCGTATTTAAGGGCCAGTTCTTTCCACAAATGAGTTTCGGGCGTCGTGACGTCCAAGATCTTCTAAACCCATCGGTTCAAACCTTCCACCACCAGTGGGATCCATCGAGTTGCTGAAATATACGAAGGGTGAAGAGTTGATATGACCATAAAAGAATATCTAGTAAAAAGAAATTCTAAACAAAGAGCTGACGAGTGCGTTTCTAAGCGATCGGAAAGGATAAAGTCGTTGTTGGAATGGTGTCGTTAGTGCCGACTGCAATGAACCGTTCCATCCACCCACGGTCATTGTCATCATCCATGCTAGACAGCAAAGCATGGTGGCCATGCTTGCAGAGGTTTATCATTTCCCCGCAGAAGATTTTAGGATAATAGAAGGCCGGCAATCGTACTCTACACTGAAGGACTTACCTGTGCCAAACACACCTAGTAGCGAAGGCAAAACTCCGCAATCACGGAATAAAGCTCTCCGCTCAAAAAAAACGCACCCAAAGTAAAGGGATACGTGAAAAAATATGTAAAACCTTCCTTGAGAAGGGTCACTCGCTCCGATAGATCAGGAGCAATGATATCCAACTCATGGTAGCGGCAGCCCTCCTTCACAGCAGGAATACTGGAAGGACGGATGGAAGGAGGGTACCTACTAACAGCTCATGTACGAGGGTTAGCAGTAGCGAATTTCTCTTCAAAAGTCCTTTGTGGTACTAAGTCTTCTTGGGATGATGGAACCCACCGTTGGAGGAATAGAATCCTCGGTTTTGTTCTTGTTCTTTGTAGAACCAGCATGCTTGGAGAAATAAGCCATTGAGTAAGAAGAAGGAAAAAGTTTTGTGTTTGAAGAGAATTAGAGAAAGGATGGAAAACAAAGATGAAAATCAGAAGCTCGAGAAAATATGAAACGCAAAGGAAAAGAATGTTGTGTATAAGTAAATTTTTGGCGGCTAAATTCATGGCCATTATTACCTCGATAATCGGCAAAAGTTGTGTTAAATCATGGGATGACGGTTGTTCGGGGCATTAAATACGGAGAGACGTGTGTCTAATCAACTATCAGAAACTTTCAGAGGGAATTATAGTAATTCCCGCCAAAAAGATATTTCTACTAACTTTTCGGTAACACGAAGTTATATTACCGAAAAGCAGGGGGACTATCTGTATAGGGTGAAATATGATATGACATCGTTCATCTAAAGGGAGGACACGTGGAACCCAAGACGGGGATGGCCGAAGACCGAACGCAGCCATTCCGCTTGTCACCGAAAAGGATAATGTTCATAAAGGTGTGTAAAATGCTCTGCGCCCGGTAGTATTTAATGGGAATATTCTGCAGCATTAAGAGTGACTGTCCGTTATAGAAAATTTGACATTTATATTCGCCATTACGTCTTCATCAATGACCCTCATAATTGACATTAAAGGCGGACACGATCCTAGGACCTCCTTCGCCATACATAGCTACAAATAGTGAGCTTAGTTATCATTGTAATAGAGACGAATTTTCTGACTAAACTTATACTACATTCTATATAAAGCTTAATACAATCTTATTTTCTTGCTTTTTGATCTCATCATTGCTGTGCCCGGAAATCATATTCCCGGAACTGTCATCTCTGCTGTTTCATCTACATTTCAAGGCTAAGTATTGTACATTTCTTCAATTATTGCATTATTCAGGATCAAATTAGTTCACTTGTCTATAAACCACGTGTAAATTCAACTGTACCATTTTACGAGTAAACAGCCAGCACGATCATTGGATTGGTTATTTAGTAGCAACTACGAGTGTTCAAACGAAATTTCAAAACTGACCAAGCTGAATCTAACTAAAATATTATTAGTTTTTTTTTAAAGTAAAAAGCATATGTTCCTGTTCAAAATTATAATTGTACTGTATAGTTAGGTAAATGTAATTTTTTTCATTTATATTCTGAAAAAATAATATTGAACTGGATAAACTAAATATTAGTGGATGTGTAAAACTATTACGTACTCATAATATACATCGTTAGTAGAGTACTATTTTGACATTGGAAATTATCAGAAACTTTCGCAAAAAAGAAATTATCAAAAACTTAAATTACCATATACATTTACTAGTTTAAGTTACTAAAGAGTGTTTTCGCCTCTTCTATTTTTCTATTATTATGGGTTTTCTAATTCCGTGCGCTATTATCTAGTCAGGAGAAGAACACGAAGTTCACAATTTTGTAATTACAAATAGGTAAGATAAAAAACGTGATGTCTTAAATTAACTTTAAACATTCATAAAAAAAAATAAAAAGGTTGAAAATCAATCCTTTTGGAAAACCACATTTCACTTCTTCTTTTTTAATTTTTGTAAGATAGAATAGAGAGAACATTATTGTACTCCTCTATACCCGTGTAACATTTAAGGAGCATACGTGTTCGAAAAACTTCATTTTTAAAATTCAAAGTAGAGTACACATTAGTACATGTTTTTACCATTAGGTTAAAATTTACGTCCAGTAAAACCATGTTGACAGTCTTAATGCTAAACTGGCAATGACACAACCGCCAAGATGAAAATTAATTCTATAAGATGAAATAATGATAACAACACAATATGCTACTCATATAGACTATAGTCCTACTGTATAAGGAATATATAATGATGCTATTTTGGTGAAAATAGGGAACCACGTATATTGTACTGCACTTGCAATCACCGTATCGCCCGTCTTCTGATAAGTTATTAAACATGGAATTCTGAGCACGCTAAAATTGTTATGATTCATATATAGAAAAAACTTATTCATGCATGCTGTTAATTATATCAAGTCATAAATATCAATATTTATCCTCAAAAACGAATAACAATTAAATTTGTTAGTGGTTTTAAGGATACATGAATTAATTCAATACAAACGGTAAATATTGCTAGATTGAACAAATAAAAGATGTAATGAATTCGCAAACCATTCGAAAACAAGGGAAAAGGGATGATTCTGGATCCGACGGCATCCTCAGTGAGATATCCGTCCTTGATCCCAAACTTATAGTAATGTAACACTAATCACCAAGTGTAAGAACTTGAATAACAGAAAAATAATAGTATATTGCCTTGGTATGCGTGTTACAATATGTTCAATGGATAATCAGACCCCCCCCCCCTATATAGTAGGGAGTCCTGCTCTAGGTACAATTCCATAAAAGGTAAATAAAATTCCTTTTAATCGCCGGATTTCCGTCGGTACATGCCGAGATCTACGCCGTGATACCCGGCTGGTCACGGATATCTCGGCCCTTTGGTAATCATGTTCGATTGCCCAATAATGCTCTCTAAAGTCTTTTGGAATTTAGACCGATTTCGAGGTCTTAGCCCCGATATTACCAGAGGCGGGTGTCGTGCGCCCAGTGCCTGTCTCGATGAGACCTTTGCCTCGATAACGACCCCTTATCGTCACGTCTCTTGCTTGATTTACCTTATCAGAAACCGGGGCGTCCCATAGGCCCGGTTTCACCCGTATATAGATAGTCCACTCGTTTCTCGGAGAGTAAGTTTTATGGAAACGACGAGGAACGACATGAGTTCTTCGATCCCTTCTTCAACACGCTGTGACACAAAACGACAAAGAAACTGAAATGTCCCGTCAGTCGCATCAAAATGACCCCAAACGCATGTCAGCCATCGGCAGGTCGTTCCTTGATGCGAAACGATGCAAAGCCTCTATAAATACTCCTTTATTTATTTTTTACTTTTGACCAAGCTTCTATCTTTGATATTTTAAGATATCACTGCCTTCCTTCTTTTTTGAACATTCTTACCTTCGTTCTTCAAATTGCAATTTTTCTTTTACCCTTCACTTAAGCCAGCGTGCTTGATTTTCTCATCAAGTTTTTACTCATCATCTCCTCATCTTCCTTCACACTTTCAAAGCCTTTACCCAGATAAAAATAGCGAAGACTTCCAAAATTGTTCCCCAGAAAGGTGCTTCTTCTGCCTCGCAGCCGACCATTGAGGTCGAAGAGATCACCCCTGATGTGGTTGTCCTCGAGAGGTCTGCTCCGGGCACGGCCACGGATGAACCGGCGGTTGAACCCTCCTTGAAAATGTTCGTCCCCGAGTGGTGTTTGATTAATGACGACTTCAAGGTCGAAAAGCCTTCTTCCCTTCAAGGCCGATGTGAGGCGGTGTCACGGTACATCTGCTCCATTACTGAGGTTGTTCTTCTTGTGGTTCGAAAGGAATATTGCTGGACGGATAAGGACGTAGTGATTCTCCGGCCTGATGATGACATTACTACCCATGTTGAGGGACATCTGAGCTGCACTTATCCCTTTACAGGCCCGGTGGACCCGATCATCTTGGACTTCTGTAGGAGGTATGAAGTATGCTTCGGCGAGATCCAACCATCGCTGTGGAGGATCGTGATTCTCCTCCGATTCTTTGTGAATAAAATCGACTCCTGCACGTTCACCATCGATCATCTACTCCCTTGTATAGTCCTCGAATCTTCCAGGGAGGCTAATAAAGCTTGTACGCCGGGCCAGCAAAGCCCCATTTTCAAGTATCGACGAAGACCGGGATCGGAGCTGGGAGGGACGCTTTGTCCTAGTGAGGACCGCAGCCTTGATCCCTGCCGAGTGGAGGTCATTCCCCGAGAAGTGGAACATATCACGTAAGTATAACTCCCTTTTAAATGTCGATTTTATGTTTTATCTTCCCTTTTCTCATCGGTACTTATTGTTGTGCAGCCCTCGCTCGAGTCCCAAATGCCATCCCTCGACTCAAGGAGTGGATCGAGGGCATTTGAACGCAAATGCCTTATCGCGCTCATGGCGCGAACTCTCGAAGGGCCACTGAGATGCCCGTTCTCACGGTAAGATTCCTTTTCCTGAATAAGTAGCACTAGACTGTCCTTTTCAACACTATGTCTTCATTGCTTCTCTTCTCTTTTTTGTAGGCTTGCCTAAGACCATCGAGCTTAGGCCCTTGGCAGGGGATGAAGACTTGCCCTCTGATTCTTCTACTTCTGGGCTACCCGTAGCCGCATTAGGAGAGAAGAAAAGGAGGAGGGCTCCGAGTTCCCCGAGCTCGGAGAAAATAAAATCGAGGAGGAGGTTGGCTCGTAAGCTAAAGGAAAGCTCCAGCTCCAGAGTGCTTGACTCAGACTCACTCTACCGGCTCAGGGACGAGCCCGAGGAGGATGACCTTTTTGTGGTATATGAGCCGTCTGTCCCCGAGGAACGGGTGACAGCCGAGGGGGAAACAACCGAGGCTAATTCCCCTCAAGTTCATGAGGCTGGTGCAGAGGTGAGGGCCGAGACCTCTCGAGACGCCGGCTCCGCACCGCCCGGTGTTATAGAAATTTCAGGATCGCCCTCATTTGCACAGTCCATGTTTGATTAAGCTCGAGTGATGAAGGAGCGATCCAACGAAAGGGTTCATGGAGTGGACGATACCCTCCGCTGCTTCTTTGATGGTGTGGACTCAACCGTCCTTGAAGACTTCTTCGGGTTTGGCGACTTAGAGGTGCCAAGGAAAACTTCATCCTCGGAGGTCGGTGGGCCGAACTCGAGCCCAAGGTTGATCAACCGGTTCCTCGCTCCGAGCATGGACCTGGCCGAAAGCGATTAGTTTTTATCACCGTCCTGATGCCCGGGTTCTTTCCACCCCTGTTGGAGTAGCTAGCTACCTCCGGTTCCTGGAAATCAAAGAAGATCAGGCCAAAATGAACGAGGTGGATATGCCGTGTTTGTTCAACGAAGCACAGCAGGCGCTGAACTGGGTAAGACGTCATTACAATCTTGTCTTTGAATTTAATTTTTGATAGCTCTCATGCCTTTTCCTTTTCATATTTTTGCAGGCCTCGATACTCCATCATGAAGTCTTTCTCCGGTACCGGGCTGAGGTTAACCAATATGAGGCTGAGGTCAAAGAGCCTGCTGAGAAGAGGGACATGTATAAGCTTCTCAACGAGCAACGAGAAGGAGAAGTCAAGAATCTCCGGGCTGAGTTGGACGCGGCTCGAAAAGAACATGCCGACCTGGTGGAACATGTAAAGATCTTTGAAGTTAGTGATGACGAGTTAGACATGGCGATTAACGGTCAAAACCCGCAGGTCCAGCAGAAGCTTTACAGAATCGACCAGCTTTGATCCGAGATGAACGAGGTCAAGGCCATGGCCGAAGAGTGGAATGGAAAAATAGACCGATTGACTTCAGATAAAGAAATTGCTCGGGAGCAACTGGCCTCAGCGGAGGCCCAACTTTGAGTAGCGAGGGAGAAAGTCAAGGCCCGGGCCTAAAAAATCAAAAACCTTCAGTCTCAACTGAGCTCGACTATCGCTGAATGGGATGACTTTGGCAAGGAGCTTAAAATAGCTAAGTCAGTGACCGAAACAACCAAGGCCGATGCTCAAGAGATGGTGGCCCAATACAGAGTTGATACTGAGGCAGCCCAGGACCGCCTGAAAGTCACTGTCGAGTACGTGAAGTGGCAATCCCGAACAGAGGCTCTCTAGGAGGTTCATTCCCAGGGTTTCGATCTGTCTGCCAAAATTGAAAATGCTAAGAGGCTCGAGGCCGAGGCCAAGAAGTTGGCCGATCCTGAGGACGAGGAAGGCTCCGAAGGCTCTGGCGAATCCGAGGACGGAGAAGACCCCGACGGCCCCGGTGACGAGGCGGGCTCCGACGAAGATCAGGCTTAGGTGCCTTGTAGATTTTTTTCTTTTGTATTTTTGTATATTTTGTTGAGACCGTTTGGCCTTTGTAAATATCTTTATCGGAATACTCATATGTAAGGTTTTTTACCCTTTGGCAATTTTTGAGTTTATTTCTTTTCGGCTCCTTTTTTATAATTGCAAAGATTTTGAATGCCTTAGCACGCAATAAATCGTAGTAATAGGGTCTTGTTCGGAGGTTCGAACAAGGCTCGTTTTAGATGTAATTTTGTTTAAAGCTTGTGGGGGCTTGGTATGACTGGAAACTTTCCCCAAAGTTCTTGCCTAGATGTTTTTTATGGATTATAATTTTGTCGAGGGTACCGTTTGAAATGATTTGGAATTTTTGAAGGCCTTACATTTTGGTTACGGCCTTCGGACGTCTCTGAGCCGTTTCTATGATAGTCGTAGCCTTTTAAGTTTGGGTTTTGCCTAATAGGCTTTGTACCCCGGGCTTCGATACTCGAGCTGTCCGGGCTTGCCAAGGAAGACAGTCTAGTGGGGGTGGCCATAGCTTTTAAAGTTTAGGCACTGCCTAATAGGTTTTTGTGCCTCCGGGCTTCGATAGCCCGAGCCGTCCGAGTTTGCCTTGGACGATTGTCCCCGAGTGGGGGTGATCTCCTGGATCTGGATTAAGGGGGCCCTCGGGCTCAATATCCTTAAGGAACAAAATGTAATAGTCTTAAGGGACAAAAATTATGTATTCGCAAGGTAGAAACTTTCTTTCATTTCTGTACAACATACAAGATTGCAAATGTGTACAAGCTTCGTGTTATGGCTCAAGTGGTCTATGTGGGCGCGGTTTATATGACTATTTGGCCCTTACAATAAATCCTATCCACCGAACCCAGACTGTTCAAGCACAAAATTTCCTTCCTTGCTAAAATCATTATCCGAGTGTGATGGCCCCCAGTATTCGAGGTCGATCATAGTGAGGGCTCAGATACTGTTGATGTGATCCTCGACTCCGGTTCATAACCAGTCTTTAATTCTAAGTTAGCATGATCTACCGTTGCCTCGTTAAAAACCTTGCCGGAAAACCCATTTGGGACAAAACCGGTTCAAGGGAAGAAGAGTGCAACACGTGCTTTCAGACCTAAAAGCCGCACCATTCTTTGGTCGTTGTCTGCAAGCGTCAGTCCAATTCGTAATATATGTAAAGAAGAGAATGAATGGGGTTGTACCTTAGCAGTAGTAACGTTTTAAGTAGGTTACGTTCCAATTGTTCGGTAGGCGCTCACCGTTCACTGCTTTGAGTTTGTATGATCCTTTGTCGGTGATCTCGATAAGTCGATATAGACCTTCCCAATTTGGTCCCAGCTTCCCTTCATTCGGGTTCCGGGTGTTCAGTGTCACCTTTCTTGACACCAAGTCCCGATATTGAAGTGTCGGAGGTTGGCTCTCCGGTTATAATACATTTTGATCCGTTGTTTTTGGGTGGCCAACCGGACGAAGGCGTCTTCGCGCCTCTCGTCCAACAATTCTAGGCTCGTGCTCGTGGCCTCATCGTTTGACTCCTACTTCGACCGGTATTAGCGTTTCGACACCGTTAACCAACGAGAACGAGGTGGCCCCGGTACTAGATTTTGAGGTTGTACGATACGCCCACAAGACTTCGGCCAAAATTTTCTTCCATTTTTCTTTGGTGTCGATCAACCTCTTCTTAAGTTTTGGAGTATGGTTTTGTTCATAGACTCCGCCTGCCCTTTCCCACTAGGGTGATAGGGTGTTGATAGGATCCTTTTGATCTTATGGTCCTTGAAAAATTTATTCACTTTACTGCTGATGAACTACTTCCCAGTGTCGCACATAATCTCGGCCGGCATTCTAAACCGGCATACTATGTGGTCCCAAATAAAATCAATAACTTCTTTCTTCCTGACTTTCTCAAATGCCTTGGCTTCCACCCATTTAGGAAAATAGTCAGTCATAAATAATATCAATTAAGCCTTACCGGGTGCCCATGGTAAGGGACCGACGATGTCCATTCCCCATTTCATGAATGGCCAGGGTGAAAAGATCGAATGTAGTAGCTCCCAGGCTGATGAATCATCGGTGCATGCCTCTGAAACCGTCGTATTTTCGCATGAATTCCTTTGCGTCTTTCTCCATGTCTGCCGGCTCTGATTATCTTACGAACCAACCATTCGACACCGAAATGGTTCCCACAGGTGCCTTCGTGAACTTCTCTCAAAACATATTTGGTCTCTCCTGGTCCCAGTATATGGCGAGTGGGCCATCGAACGTTCTCCTGAATAGGGTGTTATCTTCGGACAGGCTGAACCTGGCCGCCTTTGTGCGCAGAGCTCTCGATTCTTTAGGATCCGAGGGCAGCTTTTCGATTTTCAAGTAATCTATGTACTTGTTTCTCCATTCCCAGGTTAAGCTTGTCAAGTTTATCTTGGTGTGGCCTTCTTCCACTACCGATTTCATGAGTTGTACGCTCGTTCCCAAGCTGAATTCACCATCATCAACCTATGATACCAAGTTAACAAGAGCATCGACTTCACTGTTTTGGTCCCGAAGTATATGTTGCAAGGTCCACTCCTTCAACCGATGTAGCATTACCTGCAGTTTATCCAAGTACCTTCACATTCATTCCTCTTTGACTTCAAACGTCCCATTGACTTGGTTTACCACAACGAGGGAATTGCACTTAGCTTCGATCACCTTGGCCCCTAGGCTTTTAGCCAGTTCGAGACCTGCAATCATGGTCTCATACTCGGCCTCATTGTTAGTCAATTTTACAGTTCTAATAGATTGCCTAACTACATTACCCGTTGGTGATTTCAACACGATGCTAAGTCCGAAGTTTGCGTTCGAGGCACAGTCCAGAAAAGAGTCCAAATTCCGGAGGAAGTCCCTGAGTTCAACAACAATTCCCTTTTGACCTCGAGTATCAGGGCTGGCGTGAAGTCGGCCACGAAGTTCGCCAAAATTTGAGATTTAGTGGCGGTTCGGGGTTGATATTCAATGTCGTACCCGCTGATTTCCATGACCCAATTTCCCAAATGTCCTGAGAGCTCGGGTTTATGCATTATGTTCCTCAACGGGTAAGTAGTCACGACACATATGGGATGGCAAACTTCCTAGAGGCGCTCAGCAAAGCGAGCGCAAATTTTTCCAGGTGAAGATACCTTGTTTTGGCCTCGCCTAGAGTCCTGCAAATATAATAGATAGGATATTGCGTACCTTCCTCTTCCCGTACTAGGACTTCACTTACCGCTATCTTGGATACTGCTAAGTACAGGTATAGTTGCTCGTCTGCCTTCGGAGTATGAATCAAAGGCGGCTTGAAAGGTACCGCTTGAGTTCTTTCAAGGCTTGTTGGCACTCTGGGGTCCATGACAAGTTATTCTTCTTCTTCAATAACGAGAAGAACCGATGGCTATTGTCGGAGGACCTTGAAATGAATCGACCAAGGCGGCTATGCGCCCGGTTAACCTTTGAACGGCCTTGACATTGTCCACCATGGTAATGTCCTCTATGGCCTTGATTTTATCGGGATTGATCTCGATTCCCCCATTAGACACCATTAATCTAAGAAATTTCCCGAACCCAACTCCGAATGCACATTTCCCCGGGTTCATCTTCATATTGTATTTCTTCAATATGTTGAAGCTTTCCTGCAAGTGTTTCAAATGGTCATCTGCTCGTAAGGACTTGACTAACATATCGTCAACGTAAACCTCCATTGATTTTCCTATTTGCTCGTCGAACATCCGATTTACTAGGCGTTGGTAAGTTGCACCGATAGTTTTTAGTCCGAATAGCATTACGCTATAACAGTAGGTGCCGTATTTAGTGATGAAGGATGTTTTTTCCTGGTCGCCCGGGTCCATTTAAATTTGGTTGTACCCAAAATAGGCATCGAGAAAGCTGAGGATCTCGTGGCCGGTCGTCGCATCAATAATAAAATCGATGTTAGGCAAAGAAAAAGAGTCCTTGGTACATGCCTTGTTCAAGTCTTTATAGTATACACACATTCTTAATTTATTCCCCTTTTTAGGGACTACTACTACGTTTGCTAACCAATCCGGGTACTTAACTTCCCGAATGGATCCTATTTTAAGGAGTTTACGTACCTCGTCTTTGATGAATGCATGCTTGACTTCGGACAGGGGCCTTCTTTTCTGTTTGAATGGGTGGAACTTCGGATCCAAGCTCAGCTTGTGAGTAGTTATTTCCGACGGGATCCCTGTCATGTCAAGGTGGACCAAGAGAAACAATCTATGTTAGCCAAAAGGAATTTAATGAGATTTTTCTGAGCTCGGGACTTAACCCTGTGCCGTAGGTATACCTTACGATCAGGCAGGTGTTCGATCAATATGACTTGTTCCAGTTCCTCGACTATTGATTTGGTGGCATCGGAATTGTCGGGGGTTATGAAAGACCTGGGAACTCCATAGTCGTCGTCCTCACCCGTCCCCTACTTTTCTGGTTCGGTCGGGGCCGATGTCGATGATTGCTATTTGGTTTCTTCCTTGGTGACCGAGCTCGGATCCTTTGATGTCGCAAGAACGGATAACAGGACCACCTCGTCGACCGCGAACATCTCCTTTGCGGCCAGTTGTTCTCTATAAATTATTTTAATCCCTCATGTTGTGAATCCATGGTCTCCCGAACAAAGCATTGTATCTCGTATCTCCTTCGATCACGTAGAACTTTATTTCTTGAGCGGTTCCGACGATGTTCACCGGTAGTGTTATCTCCCCTTTAGTGGTCTCACATACCATGTTGAATCCATTTAGAACTTGGACCGCAGGAACAATTTGATCTTGTAGACCCAGTTGTTCTATGACCCTCGATCTGATGATATTGGCCGAGCTACCTGGATCAATTAACACACGCTTAACTCGAGATTTATTTATGAGCACAGATATTACCAGTGCATCATTGTGCGGTTGTACGATGCCTTTAGCATCCTCATCGTTGAAATATACGGTTCCTTCTAGCATGTAATCCCGAGTTCGTTTTTCCCTTGTGATGGACACTTTGGTGCGTTTTAGCATCAGTCCCTGGGGGACGTCGACCCCGCCAATGATCATATTGATGACGTGCTGAGGTCCCTCTTGCTCGGTCTTCTTATTGGAGTCCCTATTCCTGAAGTGATTTTTGGCTCGATCGCTCAAGAACTCCCGGAGGTGTCCGTTGTTGAATAACCGGGCTACTTCCTCTCTTAGTTATCGACAATCTTCAGTTCTGTGACCGTGAGTGCCATGATATTTGCACATTAGGTTGGGGTCCATTTGAGCAGGTTCGGACTGTAGAGGTCGAGGCCACTTCGTGTCTTTGATGCGTCCAATAGCATATATGATGGCAATTGCGTAGACATTGAAGTTGTACTTCGATAGCCTTGGCGCTTCCTTAAGCCCGACAGATTTGTCAAAACCGCTTTTGCTCATGAAACCCCAGCTGTTTTGACTTCGATCGCTTCTATTTTCACTTCTCATAGGGTTTCGTCCAAACCCATTGATCACGTTCAAAGCACACCTCAAAGAGATATGAAACGGTCATATGCAATAATAGAAACCCAACTAAGAGTCGGGGTCGAATCCACAGGGAGCTAGGATGGGAGTTAGGGGTATATACTTCAAATGAACAATTGGATTATCAAGATTGCACTTCCACAATAGGGATTTGTTTTCTATTTTTACTGTTAATCCACTGATTGCAAGATAAATAAAATAGACTAGAGATAATTGTTTTTAGGGTTTTTCCAAATGGGTAAAAGGCCTAGGGCCATGACCATAACTTAGGTGTTTGCCTTATGGGATAAAAACGTTAATGCTCATTTTGTTGATTGGGGCATATTATAGCTCTCAACTCTACATTACCCACTCAATACCTCTCGGTCAGAGAGTGATTTTGCCCAATTTAGCTTTCTCAAGTCCAAATGGGTATCAACCAAAATAGTTGATAAGAGCTCAAGTCGGCTTATTACTATCTCTAGGTTGAACCCATTAATTGGGTTAATCAATCTCTCAATTGATCCAATTCCTTGTTAGCTAAATTATCCTAGACTAGGGCTCTCTTTCTCAAGTAGAGACAAAGTCAAATAGGCATGAATCAATATTTACAACCATTAACTCTAAAATTGAAGCATGAACTAAGCTAAATAATCAACACCCAATCATAAATAAGCACTAAATTATATACCCATAAGGTTTACACACTAGAGTTGGTCACAACCCTTGTAAAATTCTGGCTACTTATAATGGGTTTGAAGAAAATAAGGAAGAAAAACTAATTAAACTCATAATGGAAGCTTAAAATGATTAAATCTAATGTAAATACACCAAATTAATGTAAAACTTCCTAATGTAATAAAGAAAAACGGCTACAGCAACTTCAGAGGTTCAAACTTTTAACTAAAACTAATTTTGTGAAACTCGTCTATTTATACAAGGCTAAAAATCTCGAACCAAAATGCCCCTCGGGAGGTTCTTCGGCCTCACAATTCCATGTGCGTTTCGCAGATTTCTTCATCTAGCAGGACTTGAGTTTTGCGGCCGCACATATCTGAACTACAGCCGCGAGGTAACCTTCTGCGCTCCGCACAATTAGGGTTGTGGCTGCTAGGCAACTCTAATTCTACGGCCTGCAATTCACAGAGGCTCCTGGACTTGGTCTTTTTGCATACTCTCTGATCTTCGACTCTTAGCCTTTGAGGCCGCACAATTCATGTGCGGTCTGCACTTTGCGCACATTTCTGCTAAATCTTCCTCTTGGTTTGCGGCTACAGATAGAACTCTGCAGTTGGCATTTTCTTTTTCGGACAGCACATTTGTGCCTATGCGCTCTTTATTACCATGTGCTTCGGACTACTCCTTTTTGAGTCGGATTTCATCTCGGAAAACCAACTTCCAGCATTCCTGCAATTTCGCACAATTTTATTAGTTTCGGAAACACAATTCAATGCTTTTTGAGTAAAACAAAAGCTAAAAGGCGCTAATAAGCAGTCAAAATCCCCACTTATCACCCATTACTTCTTCGATCTCTATTGTATGGTTGATACCGATCCCTATTCGATCTTAGTTCACGATCAATGTCTCTTTTGGATCTTCCACCAGCTCTAACGGGGTAAACGGACCCGGAAGGGGCCCCAAGCTAATCATCTTCGACCCTCATTTTTAATTGGTACCGGTAATGAATGTCGGCCCAAGTTACCACTGGATATTCTATCAAATTTTGCTTCAACTGCTGTGAAGCCAATGAGCTTCAAGTATTGAGCCCTTGGGTGAAGGCCTGAACGGCCCAATTGTCCGCAACCGGAGGCAGGTCCATTAATTCCATTCGAAACCGGGAGACGAATTCCCTGAGCATCTCATTATCTCTCTGTTTCGAACTTCCTGGTCTCGACCTTGATGGCCTCGGCGTGTGCTTTCACGAAGGAGCCTGCTAGCATAGCAAACGAGTCAATAGAATTAGGGGGTAAACTGTGATACCATATCATAGCTCCCTTTGAGAAATTTTCCCTGATCTTTTTCAGCAGGTTGGACTCGATCTCATCATCCTCCAAGTCGTTCGTGTAGAAGGTCACATGCTCATTTGTGTCAGTTGTTCTGTTGTATTTAGGAATCTCAGGCATGCGGAACTTCTTTGGAATTGGCTTCAGATTTGCGCTCGGAGAAAAAGGTTTTTGAACAAACTTCTTGGAATCCAAGCTCTTCAATATCGGTGGTGCTCCTGGGATGTGGTCGACCCTAGAATTGTATGTTTCCATCTTTTTGTCATCGGCTTCGATTTTCTTCTCACCTGATTCTACCCGTTTTGTCAGTTCCTTAAATATTTTTATGATCTCGGGGTTGGTCCCAAGTTCGGCTTCACTCGGCCTTTCCACGATTGGTTCGTTTCTGCGAGCGCTCTCCCGGGATAGTTCGGGTTCGACTCTGCTGGGGGCGCGGCTCTGGTTCTGCAACTAGGCTATCGCTGCTTGTTGAGCCTGCAACATTTCGAAGATCACTCGAAGGTTAATTCCATCACCTTCACCGTCATGTGTATTTTAGGCTACTGAACAGATCCTCTGCGGATGTTATTTTTAGGATCGATAGGCAAATTCGCATTGATGGCCACATGTGAGTTAGCGTTGATCGGGTCCGGGACCGGAACTCCGTTGGGGTCGACAAGGGGCACCTCGTTACTGAGTGCCATATTGTTGTTCTCGCCATGGTGGCCAGACTCAGCATCCACGTTCAGAGGAGCAGATTAAGAGTTCGATATTTTAAACTTTGACCTGAAATTAAAAATACTTTAAAGAACAAGTGTAAAATAGGGCGTGTTATGGAGATTTGTATCAAATTGCCACTATTATCTTTACCCCCACAGTGGGCGCTAAACTATTTACCCTCAAAACGGATAACAATTAAATTTGTTAGTGGTTTTAAAGATACGTAGATTAATTCAATACAAACGGTAAATATTGCTAGATTGAACAAATAAAATATGTAATAAATTGCCAAACCATTCGAAAACAAGGGGAAGGGGATGATTCTAAATTCGACGGCAGCCTCAATGAGATATCTGTCCTCGATCCCAGACTTATAGTAATGTAACACTGATCAACAAGTGTGAGAACTTTGAATAACAGGAAAATAATAGTATATTTTCTTAGTATGCGTGTTACAGTGTGTTCAGTTGATAATCAGACTCACCCTTTATATAGTAGGGGAGTCCTACTCCAGGTACAATTCCATAAAAGGTAAAAAAATCTTCCTTTTAACTAATCGCCGGATTCCGCCAGTACTTGCCAAGATCTACGCTGTGGTACCCGGCTGGTCACGGATATCACGGCCCTCTGTTAATCGTGTTTGGTTGCACAATAATGCTCTCTGGAGTCTTTTGTGATTTGGACGATCCCGAGGTCTTGGCCTCGATATTCCCGAAGGGGAGCGTCGTGCCCCCGATCCCTGTCTTGATGAGACCCTGTCCTCGATTCCGGCTCCTTATCATCACCTCTCTTGCTTGATTTACCTTATCGGAAACGTCTCATAGGCCCGATTTCACCCGTATACAATCAACTAACCTATGAGAGTTAAAATCATTTGTTAACCATGTCTTCGTTTCTTACAATTTGATGTAGACACTGAAATTTAAGTGAATTTTTTTTAAGTGATATATAATATAATTCAATGGAAACAACAAACACGAAAGGGAAGAGGGCAAGGAGATAAGGGAGAGAGGAGACAATGGGAACAAATGCATGTTGGGAGTTGGAAGTCTCAGAATCATAATCCATGTGATTTGGGATTTACACACGTT
>MCJB01052203.1:11207-35716 GCA_002018475.1 Nicotiana obtusifolia | reverse complement strand
TATATATATATATATATATTCAATGTTAAAAACCCATTAACATAACACCCATTTAGGGTCCACAACCTTAGTATTTAAAAGTTAACTACTCATACTAAAATACAAAAACAAGAGAATAATAAATGCCATAATGCTTACAAAGTGAAAGATTCTTGACCCAAAAGCTTCCAAAAGAAAGGAATATTAATGCCTTGTATTGTAGCTTCAAAGTCAGACAAGATAGAGCCCATAATACCCCAATAAATCTATTTATAGAGGGCCAAAAATCGGGACAAAAATCGGATAAATTTGCCCTTTCAGGTTGAATATACGACCGCATTTCTGTCACAAAACAGACATGCGGTCCACATTTTTGACATGGCTATCGCAGATTGTAACCCTAGTTTCGCCTTCACCGCATACATGATTTGCGATCCGCATTGTAGAAATGCGACCGCATCTTCCATCGCATTTTCTTCCTTCAGTAGACTTCATATTTGGATTGCGGTTACTTCTGCGGCTCGCGAACAAGTTATGCGATTGCAGATGAGACCGCATTTTTGACGTTGAACTTTGCCCAGAATTCTGTTTTGGTCCGCGATCTCGGTGTGCAATATGCGGCTAGCAAACAGATTATGCGATAGCATATCCACATCTACAATGGCTTTTTTCTCTTTTCTTGTCTTTTTGTGGCTTTTTGAACTCTTTTCCATGCTCTTAGGTCCTTAAACCTCATAAACTGCAAAAATACTAAAATTACATAAGTACCTAGGAAAATTACATTTAAAACAAGCTAAAATCTAAGCAATTAGTATCAAAATGTGCCGATATTCTCCGGCACATCAGCAGGTTTCAGAAATTCCAAAGTCCCACACAGCAAACTGGTATGGGGTTTGTTACTCTTGCATTAGAGGACTGGAGGAAGGATAAGGGGGATGCTTATGATGTATGCAAAAAGGGTGGATATCAGGTTAGTGGAGTGAGTCAGTTTAGCGGACCTCATCCCCGTTGTGTAAAGTGTGGGAGATGTCATTCGGGAATATGTCATTATGGTACTAATGTATGTTACGAGTGTGGTATGAGGGGTCACATTCGGAGAGATTGCCGTTTGTCTCGCTAGGGCAAGGGCGGGGGTGCGGCACAGCCAGCCAGTTCTGCAGCTACTACATCCATAGCGCCTCCCCCCGCTCAAGGCATTATAGCGCCCATAGGGCGTGGAGCTGCTAGGGGTGGTATCAAGAGCTCGGGAGGGCCCAGCAGGTTTTATGCTATGAGGGGGCGTCAAAAGTCGGAGGCTTCTCATGATGTGGTTACAGGTATATTGACTGTCCAATCTCATGATGTGTATACTCTTATTGATCCCGGTTCCACTTTGTCATATGTCACTCCTTATGTTTCTATGGAAGTTGGGATAGAACCGGAACAACTTTATGAGTCGTTCCCTGTATCTACTCTTTGAACGAGACATATCATTCGTGAAGCCTCTTTATCACAATTATCTTACTTACAACCTCTTGAGGAATTGAGTTCTATTATGATTTCTTTGAATTGAGTCACACCCCTAGGCTAATACTTCCCATTTGCTTCCCTAAATTCTCAACAAGGGATTATACTTGATGAATTTCTTACAGAACATATTGTTTGAAATGGATAACATCTGCTTGCTTGTGCTTATGCATACACCGTCAAAAAGTTTACCTATGTGATATCAAATCCAATGTAAAGCAGCCTAGTGTTGAGATCCTTCTCGAGCCACTCCTTTTCTCTCCGGTGTATGTGGCTCCTATGGTTGGAACTGTCGCTTTACTCCTTTGTGAATATTATTTTGAATCCTTTTCACTATCTAGTAACATGAGAGCATATCTCAGTACTTATCTTATGTGTACCTGTCAATTGAAAGGGTTTGCTTGTCCGCATAAAGTTTCAAGGGTATTTGAGATTTTTACAAATTCGTCACAGGAAGATCTTTTTGTGCGCCCATCTCAGTAGGACTTTCATGTCCACCTAGATCATTCCTTAATGAGTAACTCTTTGTTCCTAGTATTGTAATTGTCCATGATGTGGCCTGATATTGCAGGTTGAGAGTTATTATGGCAGAAATAGGTCAAAGAAGAAGCATCATCCCATGATCAAACATATTAGGTAGGAATCTTTATGGTTATATTCATGCTAGCACATCTTAGAATAACTGATGAGGGCCGCCAAAGGTTTAGTTTGGGTGTTCGGCGTATGGATTTAAAGTTGAAGTAAGTTAATGGGTTATTCTCAAGATTTTCTCTATGAAAATATTGGGTGAATTGTTAATGAAGGTAAAGTATGTGTAGTCACATTAGGCCTTACGAAATCTTGAAGGAAATATGCCAAACTATGAGTCTGATGTTTCCCCATTATTGTTCTCCATGCACCCGGTGTTTCATGTGTCTATGTCTAAGGAGGTAGTTGAAAATCCTTTGTCTATCGTTTCGGTGAAAGCTAGTGAGGGAGAAGTTAACGGATAATTGGATTATGAGGGGTATTTATTTTCCATCCTTGTTAGATAAGTCCAGAAGGTGAGATTGCCTCCGTCGTGTGTTATGGCGAAGTCAATGAGTCGAGAAGGTCACCTTGAAGGCCGAAAGTGTTATGGAAATAAAATATTTTCGCTTGATTGTATGGCAATTGGTTTTGATTTGAACGGTACTTTCTAGGTGTTATGATTTAAATATGTGCAGTTCATGTCCAGATATCATTTTGATAATGCAGTGCCTATATTGCTGAGAATAGTGTTGTTGATATATACTGTGATGCTTTGCTGAGTTATGGATATGTTATTTGGATTGGTTTCTTGGATTCTCTGGCAGGTGGATATGCCCAATTGCAGAGGAAACTGTGCTAAAATTTCTGAAAAATTTAGGAGTTAGTCAAATCTGGGAGCATAAGATGTGTGGAAGAAGAAACTAGTAATCTTGAGTGTTTGGGGATGGAGTCTACTCCTCATTCGAGGACGAATGATCTTAAGTGGGGGACAATGTAACGACCTGACTTGTCTTTTTGAAGATTTACGCTCCTTTCAACTATTTGAAGTCTTGAGTAGCTTCACATGATGTATTATGACCAAGTTTGAGTTTGTTTTTGTATTCGACCTCGGAACGGAGTTTTGATGATTCCGTTAGGTTCGAATGGTGATTTTGGGCTCGGGCATATGCCCGCAATTTAATTTGGATATTTCTAGGATGTTTCGACGTCGTTTCTTCGAGTATAAGTGGTATCACATTAAGCAAACAAGCTCCAAATTTAGTTTTGATTAAAGCATTAGATCCGTATGGAAATTATGGAGCCATAGAAGAAAGAATCATTGAATTCGGACATCGTATGAGAGAGTTATGCTCATTTTCAGGCGAAATAGAAATGACTTCCCATCGCCAATGCCCAGGGTAGCGTGGGGCGTTAGCCCTGGCACTGGGAATCTTGAGGTTTTAGAACAAGCGCCATAGGCAGGGCGCCCCATGCCACCTGTGGTGCCCGAAACATTATATACTCATTTCAGGATTCATTTTTCCCTAGTTCTCTTGGCCAAACTTTGGGGTTTTCCTCCACTCTCTCAAGACTCCAACTCCCTCCATCTTTTAGGTGAGTAATCCCTACTAATTTGTTGTTTCATTCCATCAATTCAACCCTAAAACTAACTCAATCCTCCATAAAATACATAGATCTTCAAGTAATTTCTTCAAGAACTCAAAGGAGGGTTTTGCAAGATTTCTTCCAAAAGGTAATCCTACACCCTTAGACTTACATGTATGGATATATTATTGGAATATGAGTATGAATTAAGTATTGGAACTTATGGTACGGTGATTGGAAGCCATAAGTTCCTAATTTAAATACATAACCATTATAGAGATTGAAAGGTGATTATTTGATGGAATTTTGTTGGTTGGGTGTGGATGGATGGTCATGTATGTGATGTTGAAGTTCTGAATTAAGAATGATGGTGGGATAAATTTTTGGTAAATGGTAGTAGTTGGATGAATTAATTCTATGGTTAAGAGATGTAGAGATGCATGCCTACTAGGTGTTTGATAAAACACCGAAATGGCCTAAATTATGGATTTGTTACTAATATTGGTCCATTGAATGTTGTTATTGTATATTGAAGTTGCTTAGTGTAGTGGATCGTTGTAATATCATTAAGGGACGAATTTGAGGTATGTTGGCTAAACTACTCTCATAGAATTGAATTCCATGATGTTCCCGTAAGTTTAAGTATTGTTGACTCAAGTTCCTAATTCCTACATTCTGAGTTCTTCCTTATAAACTTGACTATCCCGAATGAGCCTTATGTCGAAGATATATGTTCAAAGTATGGGTTGTATATTAAAATGTTATGGCTTTGAGTTATGTTCCAAATGAAAGCTAGTATGCCAAATTGTGTGAGAAAAATAGATATGCTTAAGACTCTAAAATTGCTCATATGTGTACCTAAAGTCTTCATTGGAATTGCCTTGTTGTTGATAATATATAAAGATGCTCGAAAGTGAAAGAAGTGAGTTGCTGGTATAAAGTATGGCCACCGTACCAAGAATGAAAATTATACTCGTGGCTAGTGGTGCCAATGAAATAAGATGATGTGAGAAAGAATATGAAATGAGCCTTGACTCAGCTGTTCCAAAAATTACTTCAAAAGTAGAATTGCCTAAAAGCTTATGTCCTCAAGCCATGCACCAATGTGGCTGTTTTAACTAATGCTGTACTTTGTGAGTATTTTCAATGTGTTCTGCGTTCTTACATATTCATGAGTAAAAATTGTGTATTGCCCTTTTTGGGGAAATGTATTTCAAGAATAAATGGTGTGTTACTTGTTTATGATTTTAACTCGCACTTCGATTGCCAATCATTTTACTCTATTTCTTGGAATGAAATCTAGTGTGTTTAAAGTCTTCATTTCTAATGAACTTAAAGTTGTAATTTCCGGAATAATATGTATGTTGATATTTATGATGATGATCCATGGAAGAAAAGATGTGAAAGTGTTGAATATGAAATACGGCCACCGTGCCATGAATAAAGAATCTTATGAATGGCCAAAAGAGCCAAGGAAATATTATTGTTGTGATTAGTTGAAAATACTAGTGCAGATTTATGGTTTTTTTCCCTTGTGTGCAAACCAAAAATGTTTTTGGGAATATCATTAGCAAACCGAGGAAGGGTGGGTCATAAGGCCCATACCCGAAACTACACGTGCCGATATAGGCGTGGATCGTGATTATTCCCCTTATTTGAAATGTGATTGATTGGTTGATATTATTCCCCTTAATTGGGATAAAACTGATAATAGTTGTGAATTGAAAAATTCAACCCACACGGCATATGTGCGAAGGCGGCCTAGCTGATCGGGTGGAGATCGGACGCCATGTTTCGCATCACATGTCAAACCACATTGTTCGTGGGGAGATGGCCTAGCCAATCGGGCGTGATCAGACTCCGTGCTAACAAATAAGGTAGTACAGTGCTAATGATCTCCAACCAAAAATGTATTTAATTTCGTATTTTAAAAATTGTTATGTTTTAATTGGACATTTGGATATGGTTGATTGTGACTTGTTGTTTCTGTGGTTTTCCTTTATTATATGGGCATTATATTTTGAAAGAGGATGTTTAGCTTCACATACGAGTACTATTCCATATGTACTAATGTTCCTTTTGCTGGGGGCGCTACATCTTCAACAGATGCAGGTGATTCATTAGCGCGAAACTTTGGTCCTCGTTAGCAGTTACTCCCTATTCAGTAGGTTTTGGTGAGCCCTACTCTATTCTAGGCCTAATATCATGTGATTGTACTTTGTGTTTTGAGGTATAGCCGGGGCCTTATTGCCGGCATTTCCATATTACTTTTCTGTTGCACTTAGAAGCTCAGTAGACAGGCTGTGGGTGGTGTTTGATGTGGGGAATTGAACTAGAAATGTTGGTATTTGGCAAACATGTTTTTCATTATATCTATAAACTTGTAATATTTTTGAAATTATGAACGAAGCTGCTAATGGAAATGAAATAGGAGTTGTTAATAAAGTTTTTCCTGTGTTTGATTAATGGAGTGCATCTCCTCTTTATTCATGGATGAGTTTGGGTAGAAGGAAAATCTAATAGGCTTGCTTGTTGGGTTCACTCGGTTGAGCGCCGATCGCGCTCCCGAGGTCGGGGCGTGACAAGTTATTATCAAGCCTAACCTCGGTAGAGTATTGTCACGAGCCTAATTTTCCTCCTTAGGATATCGTGAAGGCACCTAGTCTCTAAGACTAGGTAAGCCTAACAAATGAGAGATTATGACAAAAATAAAGGCTAAATACATGATATAAACTAACAAATCTCATAAATGTCTTTAAAACTGAATCACAACTATAGTACTCCCAAAACCCCGTGAGACTGAGTCATAAGCTCTACAAAATATTCCAAAACACCTACTACAATATTGTATAATAAAGGGAACAAGAATACTAGAAAGACAACAGAAGGTGACTCCGAGGCCTGCGGTTGCCGAGCAGGTATACCTTGAAGTCCCCGGCAAATAGCTACAAATCAATCATTAACGTCCAGCATGGGCAGACATACCTGGATCTGCACAAAAAATGTGCAGAATCGTAGTATGAGTATGCAACAACGATGCCCAGTAAGTATCAAGCCTAACCTCGATAGAGTCGTGACGAGGCCAAGTCAAGATGCCTACTAGGACATGATAAACAGAACAAAAATATATAATAACGGGAAGTAATGGAAAACGGAGAATTGATTGACAAAGAAGCAAATTAATAACGTAAACTAATGACATAATTGTAAGCATAAGATAATAAGAAGGAAGCAAATAGTGAGAACCACAAATAGTCAAATACGGGCAAAACTAGTAAGACAAGGTAAAATAAGAAACGAGAACTGTCAACCAATAACTCGTTTCAACATGAGATGCACAACAAGAATCACAACCGAGGTACCGCCTTGTATACAGCAAGAATCACAACCGAGATACCACCTCGTACTCACATTTCTCAATTTCAATCACAATCTTTCCTTATGCCGCCGCGTGAGCCTTACAGTTAGATAGTTTTGAAAATATTTTTTTCCGAAACAGATGTACGCACTTTAGACCAACTTATGACACCACGTGGCTTAATTCTCTTACTAGCAACACGCACATAAATCCCACCTTATGCTGCTGCATATATTAACCCCTATTCTTATACCGGCGCACGCGCATCAATATCACAACATAATAACAACTCACAAAACAAGTGCTCATATGCCACAACTTGCCTAAAATCAACAATATCAATGTTTCCACAACAATAGTCTATGGCTCGATCACAATGTGTACAAGAATATAAAAAATAACAATGAATGTGAATTGCTCAACAAGGAAGATATCTCAACAATTAACAACTTCGTCTCAATGTGATAACGACTTTCACAACTTCAACACCAATAACTCAACAAGAAGATACTTCACGAAATAACAACTTCAAGTAAAAGTAGTCCAACAATTAAAGATATAACAAGGCAATAAGGAAGACAATAACTTCAACGAAAGCATATAAGAGCAATGTATCAAGTAAGAGGTAGAACAAGTGTTAATAAAGTCAAATAAGGCATGTAAGGATATACTAACACATGCAAGAGTAGATTAACAACGAGAATTAAAAATATGATATGACAATTCAATTAAAGGCATGGAAAGAGTCTAAATAACCTAAACCGGTCCAATACCACATATAACCTGTGTACCCACTCGTCACCTTGCGTACACGGCTTTCACATAACATAAACAGCACAATCAATCCCAAACCCTAAGGGGTAGTTCCCCTACACAAATTTAGGTAAGATACTTACCTCAACTAGGCCAACACAACCCTCGAAAATAGCTTTCCCCTAAAATTCGCCAAAAACACGGCTCAAATCTAAACAAATTGACTTAATATCATTAAACATTGCAAGCAAAAACAATTACAATAGATAAATCTATGATATTTGTACTTTTCCCAAAAAGTCAACAAAAGCCAACTCCGGGCTTGCCGGTCAAAACCCGGCTCCAGAGTAGATTCCGACTACCCATAACCTCACGAGTCCATTCTGATTAGTTTCAAAATCCCAGTCCAAATCGACTCTCAAACCCAAGTTCTTATTTTTCAAAAACTTGACAAAATTTCACTTTGATTCACATGAATTTGATGTTAAATCTAAGATATAGTAATCAAATATATTTGGAAATTGATTAGAATCACTTATCCAAAATTTGTAGATGAAAATCCCCTCTCCAAAATCGCCTCCTACCTAGTCGTTGGTTCTAAAATGTGAGAAATGAGACTAAATCCTGACTTTCCAGCCCTTATGTCCAGCTGCAGATGTCGCATTTGCGACATAGGATTCGCATTTGCAAACCCACGCAATTGCCGACCAGGGATCGAATTTGCGAACCCTGACATCCTCAACAAATGTCGCAATTGCGAAGCTGGACAACTTCACAAAAGTGGCCAAGTGGTCGCAAATGCAACCCAAGCCCCACGCCTCCTAGCTTCAAAATTGCGAAGGGGTAACTTGCAATTGCGTCATTAGACCACGCCCTTGCGACATTGCAATAACAGAATACCAGTACACCGGCAATTCCATTTTCAGTTTAAACCATTCCGTAAAGCGTCTGAAACTCATTCGAGCCCTCGGGGCTCGAAACCAAAAATTTACACGAGTCTAAAAATATCATACGAACTCGCTCACACGATCAAAACACATAAATAACATCAAGAACTATGAATTGAACAACCAAATGCATGAATTTCAAAGTAATTCAAGAACTAGTAGAATTGCAACTAAGTGTCCGAATCCTATCAATTCAACTTCAAATGATACTAAATTTTGCAGACAAGTTCTAAACAGCATAATAGACTTATTACAAGTCTCAAAATAAATTTCTGAACCCGATAGCCAAAAGTCAACCTACGGTCAAACTTCTAAACCTCAAATTTCTAATATCAGCAAAACAATACGAAATAAATCTACGAACTTCCGAATTTGATTCCAGGCATATACCAAAGTCTAAAATCACGATACAAAGGTATTGAAGCCATCAAAATACCGTTTCAAGGTCGTTTTCACAAAATTCAACCATTGATCAACATAAATAACTTAGGTTTCTAAGCCAAGAATCAAAGGGTCCAAATCAACCCGAAATCTTCCTGGAATGAAACCATTCTACCCCGTAAGTCATAAAATCATAAATACACATGTGTGAAGCATCAAAAGGGGAAACAAGTGCAATTACACAAAATGACCGATTGGGTCGTTACAACTACGCTTCTGCACATTCTTTGTACAGATCCAAGTACCTCAGATCGTGTTGGTCGTGAGTGAGTGGTGCCGAGCTATTAGAGATTTCACGGTATACCTGTTTTTCTGCTCGCAGGCCTCGGAGTCACCCTCTTTAGTTGCTTTATTACTGTTTATGTATTCCAAATAGTGATATACGCATTTGAGACGTATTATGTATTTCTTTTAGCGCTTATGACTCAGTATTATCAAGTTTTGGGTTTAATGGTATTTTTCAGTTTTATTTAATATTTAAGTTGTTATATTCTGTTTGATCTCATCATGTTATAGGCTTACCTAGTCTTGCGAACGAGGTACCATCACAACCTTTATGGTGGGATTTTGGGTCGTGACATCGGCGCCATGGCATAAATATTTGAAGTTGAAGGTTCATAAATTTGACTTGAGAGTTTACTTTGTGTTTCAGAGATTCCATGTGAGTTTTGGGCCCTTGAACAAGTCCATATACGGTAATAGGAATATTTAGGATGTCTTAGAGGGGACCCCAAGAGGCTTTGGTAAATTTCGACGCGTTTGGAGCAAGTTTTGGAAGAATTGAACTGCTGAAATATGACTTTTATGCAGATGGTCTGGATTTACGAGAGTCTTTCCACCAATTTATAAAGAATTTTTGGTTGGTTTTTCATTAGAAATGTAGTCCTATGAATCTAGTTTCCAGATGTTCAAGTCGTTCGTCATTTAGATATTTTTGCAACGAGTTATGACTGTTTATTGAAAGTTGGCGAAGCAAATTTTGACAGCAGAAAAGTTGCAGGTCGCAGGCCTTAAGCAACGCATGGTTGTGGTAGGGTAGATTTTTGGCAGATTTTTTGTTTTCTCTAAAAATGGCCCCATTTTGTGTTATGAGATTATTTCTCCATCATTAGAGTAAGGGAGCTCGGATTGAGGCAATATTAGAAGCTATTTTTAGCTAAGACAATGGGATAGGTAATTCTCACTCAAACCTATGATTATAATTTGAATTTATCAATAATTTTGCCTTAAAATCAAGAATTCAGTAGAGTAAAAAAGGATTTTTGACTTCAAAGTTAAGAAAGTGTATTTTGGTATTTTCAACATCGATTTGGACTCGGATTTGAAAATTAATCATATATGTGGAGCCATGATTGAGTATATGCGACGTGACGAGATTATATATGGATCCCGAATGATTCCATGCTTTGGATAGATTTAGGGTATTTTATGTCATGACCTAAAATTCAACTAGTCGTGATGGTACCTAATCCAACCTGCTAGGTAAGCCAAATAGCAGTAAACACAATTTAAATAAGATTACTAGGAAATAAGCGATGAATTAACTGAACATTTACGCAATAATCCAAGGAGTGGTAATACAAGTCACGATTCACTAATACTTGGATATACAAAAACTGATAGGAAAATAATACAACATCTGTTTGAAATGTACATAAACAAAATCCAAATCTAGAACTACCAAGAACATGTAGTAGCTATACCCGGAAGCAGAAATATCTTCAAGTATAGAATAGATAGTATGAGTACAACCGACACTGTGTACTCAATAAGTATCATAACTAACCTCCGCGAGGTAATAAAAACAAGAATCATAAATTATACTCGCTATCACCTGTGCATTTCATAATTTTAGCAACTATAGAACAAATATATGATTAGGGGTGGCATTTTGAGCCCAAAGCTCAAATAACCCGCACAACAAGTCCAGCAAAACACGGGTTGGAAGAAAGAATTTTATTGATGGGTCGTTCTTAGCTGAGTCCATTTCAACCCGTAAAACTTATTAGCCTGACTATAACCCGTTTAGGTGCCCAAATATGACCCGTCAAACTCCCAAAACCTAAACACAGGACAGACGCTTTCTCTCTGACTCTATGTGCACTCTTTGTATTTCAAAAACGATCTCTGGTGCACTGCCTTTTCTCCGGCGACTTCCTTCTCTCCGGCGAACTCGTTGCTCTGGATCTCGAATTTTTGCCATTAGATAAGGTGAGTGTTTTACAAACAAATGACTTACCAGTCAATACTTCTTAAATAGCCTTTGCTTTAGCTTTAACTCAACCAGAGGAGACAAAAAAAGGCAGAAGTATGCTTGTAATTAGTGTTAAAGCTTTTAAGTAATTTATTCGGAAGTCCCACCAATGAAGGAGATTCGGGCGACCTTATTTTTTTAATTTTTTAAATCTTTCTACACTGTATATATGTATGTTTAGCAGAAACAGGTTCAAAAACACTTTTTCTTCCTAAAATTTCAATACTGGAGTTTACATATCTCTGTTTACAAGGAACTTCAAACAGAAATCGAACTACCAGAAAGATATTCATTGACAAAAATAGTCTAATGCTTAAAAAAAGTACTAGAGATGTCTTATGTATATATAACTGATTACTCCATGTGAATTAGGTATCAAATTCTTAAGCTTACTCCTCGGGAAGAAAGAATGATGTATTATAGTTTTTCCTTATTAAACCTGGTAGTATATTGGGCAAAAATCTATGATAATGAGATGTCTTTACTCTTGAACTTTAACTAACTGTATGGTATTTAATCTACTGTAGGATCTCATTGAGTAAAAAAATATCGATGGAGCATGATGATGTAGAGTCCAATGAAATAAGTGTTTCAAGTTCAAAAAAAAGATGTAAAACTACTTATATTTTGTGGTATTTCTATGAGGAATTGCCATTGGATACAAATCCTGATAATAGACTTAGAGCTAAATGTAAGAAATGCGGGATAATATTTTTGGCTGACTCAATAGTTGGAACAACAAATATAATGCGACATCTAGCTAAGCGCAAGATTGAAGCATCAAAGCAAGGTACGCCAATTTGTCATAAAGAATATCGTGAAGTTGTAGCCAAGGCTATAGTTAGACATAACCTCTTATTTAGGTATGTAGAATATGAAAGGGTTAGAGAAGTGCATTCGTTCTTGAATCCTACGGTTAACACCATTTTAAGAAATACCGCAAAAGTTGATGTGCTTAAATTATATCGTGATAAGAAAGAGATGGTAAAAAATAAGCTTGAAGCTGTTCCGAATAGAATCAGTTTGACATATGAGTTATAGTCATCAGTTACATCAAATGGATATATTTGTGTTACTGCACACTATGTCGATTTGGATTGGGTTTTACAAAAAAGAGTTCTAATCATTCGTCATATGCCTCCTCATAGTGGTGCTATTTTGGGTCCAAAGTTAATTAATTTATCGAATCTATAACATCAGATAAGTCAAGTTATAATGTGGTGTTTAAGGTTTTTTGATTGAGCATTTTAAATGGATTCTTTGCTGTGTGATGGAGACTTTGTCCATATTAGGTAAGCAAATCATATTTTGAATTTGATTATTAAAGCAGGTTTGAAAATAATAGAGTGCTATTTTTAACATTACAGAAAGTATAAAATATATTAAATGTTCTGAGTCAAGGATTGTAAAATTTGTTGAGTGTATCAAGAATCTTGGTTTAAAGTTGACGGGAAAAGTGCGCCAAGATGTGTCTACAAGGTGGAACAATACATAGTTGATGCTTGATAGCGCTTTTTCTTATTGTCGAGCATTTTCTGGCTTCAAGATACTTGACAAAGATTTTACATGTTGCCCTTCATATGGGGATTGGGTTAAAGCAGAAACAATTACTAAGTTCTTGAGGCCCTTTTATGAAATCACTACACTATTTTATGGGAGGAAATTATCCTACCGCCAATTTATATTTTTATGAAGTTTGGAAAACTCATATGTTTATAAGGGAAGAGACAGGTAGTGAGGATCCGAATATCAAGGCGATGGCTAACAAAATGGAGAAGTTTATAAAATATTGGCAAGACGACTACAGTGCAATTGCTTCTATGGCAGTCGTCCTTGATCCTCGATATAAGTTAAAATTGGTAAAGTTTTGCTTTTCAAAACTTGATCCTTTGACTTGCAATGAAAAAGATAGCATAGTTGATATTTGCATCAATTGTTTAAGGAATATATGGCAATATCCGATTTTAGAATTGTTGGAAGTAGTAGTCATGGATGTTATGATAAAATAATGGACGAAATGGATGAATTTGACATGTTAGAAAGTCCGTCTGAGAATAGTTCAGAAAAGACACAGATGGTTTTATACTTGGAAGAGCCTGTATTAGTTTGCAAAGGAAATGAAAATTTAGACGTGCTTACATATTGGAAAGATAATAGGAGTAAGTATCCTGAACTCTCATTGATGGCTCGTGACCTGTTAAGTATACCTATCAGCACAGTTGCATCTGAGTCAGCTTTTATTGTTGGTGGTTGGGTTATTGGCAAATTCTAGAGTTCTATTTCATCGGAGAATGCAGAAGCTAAATTGTGTTCTAGAGATTAGATATATGGGCATCAAGGTACATTATGATCAGTGTTGCTGTGTATTTTATTTTATGAACTTTCTTGTAGTTTGACAGTTTTTTAAATTTTCTTATTTTTAACTTGTGATGATTCTGAAGAGGTGGAAATTGCAATAGCTGTGGAGAGAATTGCCGCTACACTTTGAAAAAGTTTGAATCTCGGTAAGATTTAGGTTTTCTCTTAATTGTATATTCACGTTCTCTGATCTGTTTCACTGTATTTCCTCTTTCTTTTTACATTGATAAGATTATCATCAAACTTATATTGACACATTAGTATTTTCTCTTTTTTCCAGGTTGACAAGTTTGAGGAGATAAGTTCTCTCAAGGAAAAGGCTGATGACAAGTTTGTGAAAGGGGATTAGTGGTTTGCTGACAATGATGAACTAGAACATTTTTCTAGGACTTGTATTACACTCTTTTTTGTAATAGTTCATGTTTCTTGTATTATATTTTTTTAGAATATTTTGTCACAGCCCAAAATTCAACCTGTCAGTGATGACACCTAACTTAACCCGTTAGGTAAACTAAATAACAATAAAACAAAATATAGTGATAATGATAAGAGTCAAAAATGAAATAACTGAATTTTTTATACAATTTCCCAAGGACTGGTAGTACAAATCATGAGTCACTAAAATTAATATTTACAAAACTGAAATGAAATAAATACAACATATGTTTGAAATGTGTATAAACAAAATTTGAAGCTAAAGGTACCAAGGACAAGTGATAGTCATAACTGGAACGCAATACATCTTCAATGGCAACCCTCACCTTACACAACAACATTAACACCAAGATCTGCACGCAAGGTGTATAAGTGCAGTATGAGTACAATCGACTCTGTGTACTCAATAAGTATCCTAACTAACATCGACCAGGTACAAGAAGCAAGAACTATAAATCATACTCACCAACGTCTGTACAGTTCATAATTTCAATAAATATATGATCGAATCAGGAAAATCTCAGGTATAACCACTTTGATGCTCAAAATTCTTTGTTTTATAGTGTTTTACTCAGTCAACAATCCAACATATAAAGAAGATATGCAAGTACAACAGTCAACAGTTAAGGAAATTGCAAATAAGGGTGAAATGCAATAACCAAATAACATTCTGTTGCGGCGCGCAACCCGATCCAATAACCATAAGACAATAAGGCCTTTTGCGGCGTGCAACGCGATCCGGTAACAGTAACCAGCTCTACTAGAGCTCACATCAACCAGAAACCTTTTGGTTTCGCACAATCCACGTGTACACCATCAAGAGAGAAACATGAGAGGGTGACCCTATGGGGACGAATCCGTATCCACACGCTGCACGGACAACTAGCGTGCTGTATGAACAACTCACGTGCTAATAATATCAATCGTACGGACAACTCACGTGCTGCACGAAACAACTTACGTTTTTTAATATCAATATTTGGATTCGCACGGATAACTCACGTGTTGCACGGACAACTCACGTGCTAATACTATAATCCGACGTGGTCGCAGGCACAATATCATAATCTGCCCGTCGTGGTCACAGACATAATAACACAATCCGCCCCGCGTGGTCAGAGGCACCTAGTCCAAATCATATCACACAGAAGCAAGTATACAAAAGTACACGTATATGATGGATAAATATCAAATTTCATGCTCCTTTACTAGTATAATAACATGCTAAAATGTAGGCATGTGCAATGTGTACTATCATAGCTCAAATCGGCAATTTATCACATAAATAGCAATTATCAAGTTTATTAAGGGAATTAGCCTCTTCGTAAACTCAAGCATGGCTCAAATAGTTCATAAAATAATACAAATATGAGAAACTTTATAGCTTAAAGCTTGACAGTCAACTATAGGCATATCATAGCCTAAGCACTACCCCGAGCATGGATAAATACCTCAGTGCTTGCACATGGGCTCAAACCCCACATATATGCGCACCCATAGCACGTAGCTATCACAAATAATTTAGGCAACTAGTGCCTCAAGTTTATATAGGATACTTACCTCAAACAACCCAAGAAAAATAACGAGCAAGCCAAACGACACTAGAAATGTCATACCGCGCGTATCAACCTCTGAACGGTACGAAACTAGCCAGATGCAACTCAAAACATCAAATAATGCCTAAGAAAATAATCCCAAATGATAAAGGTCGAATCTTTACACATTTACTCAATGTCAACCAAAAAGTCAAACCCAAGCCCGTACCTCGGAACCTGACAAAACTCCCAAAATTCGACAATCCATTCAATTACGAGTCCAACCATACTAATTTCGTCCAATCCCTACTCCTAATCGATGTTCAAAATCCAATTATTCTCTTTAGAAAGGTTTTGATAAAACCCACCAATTCTCCAATCAAAACATGGATTAGTTCACAAATGAACTGCTGGAATCATGTTAAAATACAATATTGAGATTAGATACTGACCCCCATGAAAATACGAGAAGAACCTGCAAAAATCACCTCAATCGAAGCTCTAGAATTCATGATATGCTCAAACTACCAAAAGAACACAGTCTAGTTTTTTTTATACACAGGCATTTTCGCTTTTGCATCCAAAAAGCCGCACCTGCGCATTTTCAGTTGTCATTTCCGTTTTTGCGGACCATTTTCCGCACCTACGGGGTCACAGATGCGGACCCAACTTCGCATCTGCGAAGCACCAGCACCAACTCTCTTCTTTGACACTAAAATGAGCATTACCTCCTCATACGATGTCCAAATTCGACGATTCTTTTTGCTATGACTCCGTAATTACGACACAGATCTAATCCTTCAACCAAAACAGGAATTGGAGCTCATTTTATTAATGGGGTACCATTTATTCTTGAAGAAACGACGTCGAAACATCAAAATCGAGCGCAACACAACCCAAACCTACCGAAACTCATCTGAGGCCCTCGGGACCTCATCCGAACATCCCAACAAGTCCCATAAGATAACACAGACTTACTCGAGGCCTTAAATCACACATAACAACATCAAAATCATGAATCACACCTCAAATAGAACTTAATGAACTTTTGAACATTCAACTTCCAAAACTCGTGCCGAACAATATCAACTCAGAATGACCCCAAATTTTGCACATAAGTCCCAATAGACGCAGCGATTCCCGGAACCACAATCCGAACCCGATATCATCATGATCAACTCCCGGTCAAACTTATGAACATTCCAAACCTTTAAATTGACATCTTTTGCCAAATACTGCTGAAACCTTCTCGAAGCATCCAAATGCAAATCCGGGCATACGCCCATGTAAAAAATAACCATCCGGACCTAATGGAACATCCAAACTTTGATCGTTCTTTAAGCTTCCTAGTTGAGAATTATCCAATCCCAAATCACTTGAAAACCAAAACCGACGATTCACATAAGTCATAATACATCATATGAAGCTACTGAAGACTTGAAATAGCTGAACGGAATGCAAATGCTCAAAACGACTTGCTGGGTCATTACATTTTCCCCCACTTAAACATATGTTCGTCCTTGAACGTCCCAAGAGTCATTCTAAAACCGTCAAATAACTATGTAACCGTACCATGCACATAGCCGCGGGTGTTCCCATGCCACTCCAATTCATAATAGCCTGACGACACAGTATAACTGAAGATCCTTAATTCAACCTTAGCCCATAAATCGTGGAACCCAATTTCCAACATTCGAAATTCCTTACAAGACCTGAATCTCTCATCTACATACTGTATAAGTCTGAACAAGCTGTATCAAGCCATAACCGTAACCCTTGATGTAATCACATGATATACCACATAACTCGCATACTTGTAGCAATAATTTCCGATCGCAGTAGCTGCTCAAAAACAAACTCGGTACCCAAAAAATCCTCATATCAATAAAACCTCGTTCAAAACCTTTATACGTTTCCAATGATGAAAGAAACACACAGAAACTAATAACCACTCATCAGACCAACAAGTCATGGAGCTTTCTCTCATCTGACAAGAACCAAAGCAATAATGTAGGCCGACTTCGGATATTATTCTTCCAAACATACCGTAATCAAATCTGATAGTAATCACTTCAGGCCTAAAAACTTCATCTCATCAAATACAAGCTACCCTATTGTCATGCCTCACCAATACTACCTAAAGCCACAAACTATGCAATCCGTGCATCAATAAGCAACAATTCAAATGTATTCAAGCATGGAAAATGACTCAAATAATAGAATCGTCCCGCAAGCTCCACAAGTACCACAACAAACGGAATGCTATGAACCTATCACACATAGCAGAACCAAGACACACAAATCTATCACAAAGGATCATATCCCAACATAACCCCAATGCAATGCATGACCCCATCCAAACATCGGTCCATATAAAATACTCAAGCCACAATGCTCAAAAAAATCAGCAACCACGCGCAATTCGACATCAAGTACACGATGTGCATGACCATAACCATAGAGAAGCGAATAACACAATATTCCATAGCCCGGAAAGACCATAACCAAGGCGCAATCAACCATTTAACACCCCAATAACCATCTTGCTCGAATTATGCTATAAGGCCCAAACAGAACTGCATCATATTGCATATAACCAACAAACCACAACCCCTCGTAGCATAAAAAAGTAACACATAGAACTTATCAGAACACGAACAACCTCAACTCTAACCGAATGACACACCCTTCAATAATAACGATGATGAGTCAACAAATGCGATCCGGTGTAGAATACACATCCTTATTAGGCCTACCAATGGGCCCCCGTATCAACTCTGGTCATCCCCAAATGGATAAATAACCCTCTAAAAGTCCACAATGATTTAACCATGACACATACTATTAGCTCTAAATTTTCCCATACCTTCGCAATCTGCAACCAAGGAACAATTTGCCTCTGAGAACTCCCAGTCTCCAAATCCATAGAACACACGAATCATCATAGTTGATCCCAACTCCGCCACTCGAATATCTAACACATCTCTCATACATGATCATCCCACAAGGAATACTTCTATAAGTTCTTTGGTGCCACATAGCAAAAATCTGAATATCAGCAGTCAATCAACCAAGCGAGTACCGAAATACCAATAAAGCATCCGTAAGTCAAAACGTACTGCGCCTTCAAAGTGTACACTCTTCTCAACTAATACCAAATAGTGCCAACATTTTTCTCACCATCTAAAATCGTCTGTGCTGCATAAAATCATGACCTTCCTTTTGAAACTGAACCGTATACTTGCACATGCAAATCCCAATCTCACACCACGCACTGCCTCTATCAAGCCATCCTGTGAAAACAAGAGAAGCTCATTATCAACTCTGAATCACAAGCAGAATACATACTCAATTAGCTAGAAACCTTCTGCTTGATCTCATCTAGGAGAAAATCAAAGTGTGCAACATACTCCTCACGCCGGCAGAAAAATATGTATCTCAACCCGTGGTAGAAATCATCGAGAACTCTACGAAACCCATATGCACATAACCAAGCCATCAAAACTGAATCCCTTTAACTCAACCAAGTCACGCAGGTCTCCAAACCCAAGAGTATTTCCACAAAACGGATGTAGAGACTCACCACATTAGAAAAACCAAAAGAACTGATTATACCCATTATCATGCTGACCCAATCTACGACCAAGCCATCCTATTTCTCCAAGTTCCTTCCGAATTGCCGTCATGTTAACACTTCTCCTTGCCAAAAAAACCACAATCCTTACCCAAAGCTCACCACAAGAGATCCTAGCATAAAACCATGTTGTCCTAAAGTCCATAAGCCGGTGTATTCCCTCTTAAGCACCCTAAAATTACCACAACCGAGACACACACTCTGAGGAGACCTTCTATGAATTTAAAGTTGTTCCTTTTACCTTTTGGATACTGAAATGTAGAATCCATAGTGATACAGAAATATCTCAAGTCCCAACACCATCCGATGCAAATCTCAAATATTAGCGATATACAAATTCAGAAAAATTCTCAAGTGCCACTTATAAATTTTGAATCCATTAGAACCTTCTCGAAAGTCATCCACTCTACTCAAATCTCAATTGCACCGCCCAAACAGACAGAATGACTTGTGCCTCATTAGCACAATAACACCCAAAGAAGTAATCCACACCTCTAAGCAACCGAGTGAATCCTTTTTCTTGGTATATTACATCCATCACGAACAGCAACCCAATACCATTTCAAAGACTTCCATATATCCATAAAGTGTAATATATCATGCATCCAGAAATTCCTTACTCAAATTATCCTCAATGCCAACCTCTGCAAGTCATAACCAATCCACAAGTATGCTCAGACCTAAACCGATACAACACATAACCATGTAATCAAATCGCTGATGGTAGACTCCCCTCTAAGCCATAGAATAAAACATCCGATAACTCACAATACATGTACTCTATTACTGCCATAATCCTGCAGTGAGATTCCACTGAATCCTTCACAAGCTCCTGCAACACAACCCATAAAATGCCTCAAATCAACTGCTAAGCTCGCATTCATCCTCATGACAGTCAAGTCAACTTTCACCTCCGATCCAAACTCAAATCGCAACACATATAACCCACTGGTAGAAAGAAATTCTCCACCCAATATCATAAGGATCACAGATCTGTAGATTACCCCTCAGGTGATAATCCACCTGCTTAGCCTCAAACTGGCATCTCCTTATACCCTTTCATAGTCACAATTACTACGCAATCACTTAATCTTCCTGAGTCTGAAGTCGTCCACAAGACATGCAAATCTACTTCATTCCACAAATAAACAGTACGAAAGTTCCCTCACCACGATCATAACTCAAGACTGTATAACACATCCACATAAATCGAGCATTCAATAGTCCTTTCCACATCCCAAGCAGACTCTTCTCACCACATCCAAACCATCTGAACGCATAACGCAATCACGTCATACTAATCACATAGCGATCCAACCACTCACCGAGCCATAAATCCCACTTGTAGAGAAACTACCGAACGTATGAGTCCAAAAGCACATACTCACACAACCGAAACAACCGAGCCCAAGCTACGATCTGAACCTGGTTTCAAGTCCGCGAGACAGGCCCATCACCAAAATGCATAAAACACATTCCCCACCTTATCCATTAGATCACAAGCCGTCAATGCACAACTAATACCGAGCGATCACATACGCATACCAGTGGGTGGAAAGAATTCAAAGAGATACGCTTTAAGCTGAATCAATGTCGCACGATAAGGAAAGAAAGATGGAAAGTTCATCCTAAATGCCATGTGGCCTCTCGAAGATAGGTATTGACGTCATCATACCGATCCGCAAGACTCTATTAGACACTTGCTCATGACTAGTACAACCTATAAACCTAGAGCTCTAATACCAACTTGTCGCGACCCAAAATCCAACCTGTCGTGATGGCACCTAACCCAACCCGCTAGGTAAGCCTAATAATGATTAAACACAACATAGTGATAATGATAAGAGTCAAAAATGAAATAACTGAATTTTTTTACAACTCCCCAATGACTGGTAGTACAAGTCATGAGCTACTAAGACTAAGATTTACAAAACTGATAAGAAATAAATGCAACATATGTTAGAAATGTATATGAACAGAATTCGAATCTAAAGCTACCAAGGACAAGTGATAGCCATAACTGGAACGCAGGTACATTTTCAATACCAGGCCATGCCATACACAACAGTATTAACACCAAGATCTGCATGCAAGGTGCGGAAGTATTGTATGAGTAAACCTGACCCTGAGTATTTAATAAGTATCCTCACTAACCTTAGCGAGGTACAGGAAGCAAGAACTATAAATGATACTCACCAACGCCTGCAGAGTTCATAATTTCAAAAAATATAGAACATATATATGATCAAATCAGGAAAAACTCATATAACCGCTTTCATGCTCAAAATTCTTTGTTTAAAGTGTTTTACTTAGTCAACAATCCAACATATAAAGAAGATATGCAAGTACAGCAAGCAAAAGTCATGGAAATTGCAAATAAGGGTGAAATGTAATAACCAAATAACCGTCTGTTGCGGCGTGCAACCCGATCCAATAACCATAAGCCAATAAGGTCTGTTGCAGCGTGCGACCAATCCAATTACAGTAACCAACCCTCCCAAAGCTCGCATCAACTAGAAATATGTCGGTTTCTCACAATCCGCATGTACACCATTAAGAGAAAAACGTGATAGGGTGGCCCGAGGGGAATGGATCTGTATCCACATGCTGCACGGTCGCACGGACAACTCACATGCTAATAATACAGTCGCACGAACAACTCACGTGCTGCACCGACAACTCACGTGGTATAATATAAATATCTAGATACGCACAGACAACTCACGTGCTGCAAGGACAACTCACGTGCTAATAATATCAATCCATACGGAGCGGACATAGGCACAATATTATAATCCACCCGTTATGGTCACAAGCATAATAACACAATCTACCCGGCGTGGTCACACGCATCCAGTCCAAATCATATCATACAAAAACAAGTATACAAAGAAACATGTATATGATGGATAATATCATATTTCATGCTCCTGGACTGGTATAATAACATGCTAAATTGTAGGCGTGTCCAATATGTAGTATCATAGCTCAAATCGGTAATTTATCACAGAAATAGCAATTACCAAGTTTATTCAGGGGATTAGCCTCTTCATAACCTCAAGCATGGCTCAAATAGTTCACAAAAATGATATAAATATGAGAAACTTTATAGCTTAAAGCTTGACAGTCAACTTTAGGCATATCATAGCCTAAGCACTACCCCGAGAATGGATAAATACCCCAGCGCTTGCGCATTGGCTCAAAACCCACATATATGCGCACCCATAGTACGTAGCAATCATAAATAATTCAGGTGATTAGTGACTAAACCAAGTTTATATAGGATACTTACCTCAAACAAGCCAAGACAAATACCAAGCAAGTCAAACAACACTCTAGAAATGCCATCCCGCACGTATCAACCTCCGAATGGCTCGAAACTAGCCAAAAGCAACTCAAAACATCAAATAATGCCTAAGGAAACAATCTGAAATGATAAAGGTCGAATCTTTATACATTTACTCAAAGTCAACAAAAAAGTCAAACTCGAACCCGCACCTCGGAACCAAACAAAACTATCAAAATTCGACAACACATTTAATTAGGAGCCCAATCATACTAATTTCATCCAATTCCTACTCCGAATCGATGTTCAAAACCCAATTATTCTCTTTAGAAAAGTTTTTGATAAAAACCCCCAATTCTCCGAGCAAAACATGGATTAGTTCACAAATAAACTACTGAAATCATGTTAAAATACAAAATTTGAGTTTAGATACTGACCCCCATGAAAATACGAGAAGAACGCCGCAAAAATCACCTCAATCGAAGCTCTATAACTTAGGATATGCTCAAAATACCAAAAGAATGCTGTCTGATTTTTTTTATACACATGCATTTCCGCTTTTGCGCCCAAAAGGCCGCACCTGCACATTTTCAGCTGTCATTTTCGCCTTTTTGGACAATTTTTCACACCTGCAGGATCACAGATGCGGACACAACTTCGTATATGCAAAACACCAGCACCAGCTCTCTTCGCTGACACTATAATGAGCATAATTCCCTCACACGATGTTCAAATTCGACGATTCTTTTTCCTATGGCTCCATAATTACGATACAGATCTAATCCTTCAATCAGAACAGAAAATTTAGCTCATTTGCTTAAGGTGGTACTGTTTATTCTTGAAGAAATGACGTCGAAACATCAAAATAAGCGCAACACAATCCAAACCTATCCGAAACTCACCTGAGCCCCTCGAGACCCCATCCGAACATACCAACAAGTCCCATAATATAACACAGACATACTCGAGGCTTCAATCACGCATAAAAACATCAAAACCACGAATCACACCTCAAATCGAACTTAATAAACTTTTAAACTTTTAAATTCCATAACTCATGTCGAACCATATGAAATCAACTCGGAATGACCTCAAATTTTGCAATTAAGTCCCAATTGACATAACGAAGATATTCAAATTCCCGAAATCACAATCTTTACCCAATATCAACAAGGTCAACTTCCGTTCAAACTTATAAATATTTCAAACCTTCAAATTGCCATCTTTCGCCAAATAGTGTCAAAACCTTCTAGAAGCATCCACATGCAAATCCGGCATACACCCTAGTAAAAGAAACACCATCCGGACTTAATGGAACAATCAAAATATTGA
The DNA here is from genome assembly GCA_002018475.1 of Nicotiana obtusifolia. Classification (NCBI taxonomy): domain Eukaryota; kingdom Viridiplantae; phylum Streptophyta; class Magnoliopsida; order Solanales; family Solanaceae; genus Nicotiana; species Nicotiana obtusifolia. The sequence goes on along the minus strand of MCJB01052203.1, from coordinate 11,804 downwards.
TCCGGGATCAAATACACAAAAGTCAAACATGGTCAACTCTTCCAATTTAAGCTTCCTAGTTGAGAATCATTCTTCCAATTCAATCCCAAACCGCTTGAAAACCAAAACCGAAGATTCACAAAAGTCATAATACATCATATGAAGCTACTCAAGATTTCAAATAGTTGAACGGAATGCAAATGCTCAAAACGACTGGCTGAGTCGTTACACATTTACTTTTGGACCTAGTAATATTGTGTTGCTATTGTGTTAATACTAATGGTGATGGTTACTGCTTTAACTTTGCTGTCTATTTTCATCTCAACTATGTATTGTGATTTTGCAGAAACTAGTACGCGCATTATGATTTGTGTGTTGGTTGAGTTACTTATTTCACTTGTAAGAATGACTTAGATTTTTGGAATACTACTCTACTTTAGTTGGATGTTGTTAAGCTTTGGATTTACATTCCAAATCTAACGTGTTGGTATCTGGTTCTCTAACTTGAGAATGTGTAATTGTTTCTCTATTACATAGTTGTGTATGCTTCATTTATAATATATATATATATATATATATATATATATATATATATATATATATATATATATATATTTT